>ML852711.1:16304-30143 GCA_009831015.1 Picea engelmannii | reverse complement strand
GTGGGAGCGGACGTGCCCAGGTGGTGTGTTTGCGTCAGAGTGGTATCAGAGCGGATTTCTTGTCTGTATATTTCAGGCAAGAGGAGAGAAGAAGAGAAGGAGCACTCTGGTATACATTAGAGCGAGAAAATTTCTCTGTTTTCTGTAGCAGAGAAGAAGAGAAAATTTCACCATGCCACCGAGGAGAGAAAGACAATCACCCGATCCAGAGGATAGGGGGAACCAGAGAGGAAGAGGGAGACAAGCATAGAATCCAGAAATGGAGAGGAAGATATGTGATCTTCGAGTGAGACTAGAAGATATGGAGGCAGCGCAGAGACACACAGCCAGTGCTGGAGATCTGAGTGACTCCGAAGGCGAAGTTGAAGTCGAACAACAAGGAGAAGTTGCAGCTGAAGATGCAACCAATGAGCGGTTAATTAAGGCTATCGCCTGGATGAGTTCCAAAACAAAGATGGACATTCCAGCTTATGAAGGGAGTCTGGATGCAGAAGAGCTTCTAGACTAGATTAGAGCTCTTGACACCTACTTCGATTATGAGGATATCGAAGAGGATAAGAAGGTTAGGCATGCTGTCACGCGCTTGAAAGGACATGCAGCATTATGGTGGGACGAGCTTCAAGACGACAGACGCTGCAAAGGCAAGAAAAAGATTAAAAGCTGGGATCGAATGATTGTGAAGATGAAGGCAAAGTTCATCCCAAGGTATTATCAAATCACATTGTTCAGGAGAATGCAGAACCCGAGACAAAAGATGATGACAGTAAAGGAGTATACTGAGGAATTCTACAAGCGAAATATCAGAGCAGGTCATCAGGAGAGCGATGATGAAAAAGTTGCTAGGTATATAAATGGCTTGAGATACGATATCTAGGATGAGATAAGTATGACAACCATCATAATAGTGGAGGATGTGTATCAAATGGCGTTGAAAGCCGAAGAGAAGCTGAGCCGTAAGCCAGGACAGTGAGGCCGAGGTAGGATCCAGCCAAAAGGTAAGTCAGTTGCCCAAGATAGGTTCCAGAAATCCAAGGACGACTGGAAAAATCCTCAGATTAGAACAGAAAGAGGTGGAAGTTCAAAGTGAGGACAACACATTGAACAACGAAGGCAACATACAAAACAGGGAGGAGGATACGCTGATAATAACACATTTCCTCGTACCAGAGGTGGAGGAAGAGGTAGAGGTGGAGTCATCACATGCTTCACGTGTGGAAAGAATGGACACAAGGCAGTTGACTATCCAGATAGGAAGAAGGATGGAGGAGAATCTCACATCGCCGAGGCACAGAGGCGAGATGCTGAAGCAGAAGACGCAAAAGACAGAAGGTCATTGATGATGCGTAAGGTTCTCTTAACACCCGAGAAGGAGGTGGAGGACACAACTCAAAGAAACAGATTTTCAGAACCACATGCAAGACCAAAGACAGGAAATGCAAGGTTATCATGGATAGCGGTAGCACAGATAATATTGTTTCAACCGAGATGGTAGAAAAGCTGGAGCTGGAGACAACTGATCACCCGAGTCCATACAAAGTTTCATGGCTACGGAAGGGGCATCAGGTAAGTGTCACAAAACAGTGCTTAGTTGACATCAAGATAGGAGGGTACAATGATAAAATACTCTGTGATGTTATTCCTATGGATGTATGCCATTTATTGCTAGGCAGACCATGGCAATATGACAGGAACGTAGTTCATGATGGGAAGATGAATACATATACTTTGGAGAAAAATGGAAGAACACATATGCTACTTCCAATTAAAGACAAAGAAGTAAAACCATAACCGAGAAATAGTGTACTTCTCATGAGTGGGAAGGAACTTCTGGCGGAAGTAAAGAAAAAGGAAGATCCACAATTCTTTGTGGTCAGGAAACCAAAAATTGTTTTGACCAGCACAAGAGTGGATGATTTGCGGGAAGAAATTCAGGAATTGCTGGAAGAGTTCACTGACATTGTGGTAGACGAATTACCTGATTCGTTGTCACCGATGAGGAGCATAAGTCACCATATAGACCTCATACCAGGAGCTAGTTTGCCGAATAAGGCCGCGTACAGGTTGACGCCACAGGAGTACAAAGAAGTTAAAAGGCAGGTACAGGAACTGTTGGATAAAGAACTGATCAGGGAAAGTTTAAGTCTGTGTGTTGTTCAAATGGTATTGAGCCCAAAGAAAGATGGAGGTTGGAGAATGTGTACATATTCCAGAGCCATTAACAAGATAACCATCAGGTATAGGTTTCCATTTCCACGGATGGATGATTTGATGGACTGTTTAAGTGGAGCCAATTTTTTTTCAAAGGTTGATTTGAAAAGCAGATACCATCAGATTCGCATGAGGGAAGGCGATGAATGGAAGACAACCTTCAAAACCAACGAAGGGTTGTATGAATGGCTAGTCATGCCATTTGGATTAACGAATGCACCGAGTACCTTCATGAGGCTAATGAATGAAGTGCTGAAGGAATTCATTGGGAAGTTTGTCATTGTTTATCTGGATGACATATTGATTTTCAGAAAAACAAAAGCAGAACATCTGAATCATTTAGCTGTAGTAATGAAGAAGCTAGAGCAGGAGAAGCTGTTGATCAACATGAGGAAATCTTCATTTATGAAGATAGAACTCATTTATTTGGGATTTGTCATATCAGCGAATGAATTACAGATGGATCCAAGTAAAGTGGAGGTAATTAATAATTTGCCATCACCGAGAAATGTTTTCGAGGTGAGAAGTTTTCATGGACTCGCTAGTTTCTACCGAAAATTCATTAGGAATTTCAGTGGAATTAGCACAACGATGATGGACACAGTCAAGGAAAGACATAAATATTTTCATTGGACTGAAAAGGCAGAGAAGAGTTTCAACCTGTTGAAAAAAAAGATCACGGAACAACCAGTTTTGGTGTTGCCGGATTTTACAAAAGTGTTCCAGGTGAAATGTGATGCAAGTGGCTTTGCCATAGGAGCGGTCTTGAGCCAGGAGGACAGACCAATTGCATATTTCAGCGAGAATATGGATGAGGCAAAATTGAAGTACTCCACGTATGACAAAGAATTTTATGCTATCATACAGGCGTTGAAGAAGTGGAGGCATTACTTGATCACAAAAGAATTTGTTTTGTATAGTGATAATCATGCATTGCAGTTTGTGACTCAACAGGAGAAGTTGAATCAGAAACATGCTAAATGGGTAGAGTATATGCAGAATTTTACATTTGTAATTAAACACATTTCAGGTACTGCTAACAAAGTGTTTGATGCTTTGAGTAGGAAGTGTTTATTGCTGCAGGAGTTCCGAGTCAAGACATTGGGTTTTGAAAATCTTAGGGACATGTATGTAGGTGATGTAGATTTTGCAGAGGTATATGAAGTAGCTGAGAATCCAGTTCTCAGAGACAGAAGCCCATGGATAGATTACATGATCCAAAATGGATTATTTTTCAGAGGAAATCAACTCTGCATTCCGAATTGCTCCATGAGGGAGAATCTATTAAAAGAGAAGCACAGTGGTGGATTGGCAGGGCATTTTGGCCACGACAAGACATTTGCAAAGCTGAATGAGTCATATTTTTGGCCGAGGATGTGAACAGATGTCAAGAGGTTCGTTGAAAGGTGTATAATTTGCCAGCATTTGAAGGGGCAAAAGCAGAATGCAGGATTCTATCAACCATTACCCATACCCGAGAGGCCGTGGGATGAAATCAACATGAATTTCGTATTGGGATTGCCTAGGACGCAAAGAGGACATGATTCGATCTTTGTGGTAGTTGAGAGGTTTTCCAAAATGGCACATTTTATCCCATGCCAGATGACAAACAATGCGACTCACATCGCAAATTTGTTCTTCAAGGAGGTCATTCGACTTCATGGACTGTTGAGAAGTATAGTTTCAGACAGGGACACAAAATTCATTGGACATTTCTGGAGGACACTCTAGAAGAAGATGGGAACTAATTTGATGTTTAGTTCTGCCTATCATCCTCAGATGGATGGGAAAACATAGGTGGTAAATAGAAGTCTGGGAGACTTATTAAGAAGCCTGGTGACAGAGCACCACAACATTTGGGACAATGTGTTGCCACAGGCAGAATTTGCATACAATGACTCAGTGAATAGGAGCACAGGGAAAATTCCATTTCAGATTGTATACGACAGGTAGCCAAGAGGAGTTTCTGAACTGAGGGATTTAGAGCAGATAATAACTAAGAGCGCAAGTGCTGAAGAATTCGCAGAGGCAATGGAAGAACTTCACAGCAGGGTGAAGGAGCGATTGCTGGAATCAAACCAGGAATATAAACATAGAGCGGATCAACATCAGAGACAAATTCAGTTTGAAGTTGGTGATATAGTTCTATCACATTTGAGGAAGGAAAGGTTCCCAAGGGGAACATACAACAAGCTGAAAATGAAGAAAATCGGACCATGCATTGTCCTAAAGAAATTAGGAGAAAACGCTTATGAAATTGAGTTGCCAGATGAGATAGAAATATCTCCGACATTCAATGTCTCAGACTTATATCCATATAAGGTTGAGGAAGCAGGAGCTAGAAGTGATGAACAACCAGAGGTCCATTGGTAGAAGCAGATGCCGATTGCAGAGAAGTCGCAGATGGAGCGTATACTTGACAAGCGAGTGAGCAAAAAGACCAAGCGGAACCAATACTTCAAGTATCTAGTCAAATGGAAGGGCCATCTAGTGGAAGATGCCAACTGGGAGACTGAAGTAGAGATACAAAATCATGGACAGACCGTGCAAGAGCTCATGGACAGGATCCCATGAAAGTTTTCAAGTCGAGGAGTATGATGCAGGAGCATCGCAAACTCATCAAACGAGCCATCACATCAAGCGGAGATAAGCTGGATAAACAAACCCAAATTTTTGAAAATACTTTGGGATTGTTGCGCAAGTCTTTAATGAAGCCATTTATGAAGGTGCATTTGTATATTGTATTGGACCTTGAGCCTTTAAGCTCTCTTCCTTTGGTAGATAGTCAACATTTAATAGATTTAATGCTGGTAGATAGGATTTTAAGTCTAGATTTGATAGTTTAGAGTCCGAGAGGGAAAACAGATATAGACACCCTCATTGTATCATTGTAACATATTGAAAATAGAAGCACTCAGGAGAAGAGAAGAGAAAACAAAGAATATTGTATGAAGAACACCCATGTATAGGCATTTGAATTAATAGAAGGAAGCTTTGATTCAAGCTCATGGTTTGTGTTGTTTTCTCTGTGTATTGATGTTGTGCTCATGAATGTTGGATTCTCATTATGCATTTGCTTTGTATATGCTATGCATGTGATTTCATGTTTCAAAATGAAGTCTAAAAGGGGGAGAGAGTGAGGTTCAACTGTTTCTCTATCTGGGCCAGGAGATTCCTGCAAAGTGTGCAGTCGAAATTCATCCGCAAGGAGTGCGTTGATGAAGGCTCAGGGAGTTTAACTTTTGTTCTCCTTCACCCAGAAGTGGAGTTGGATTGTTTAAGCCGTGCAAGGAGTGCACGGGCTGAAGAAGAAGTCTCAGTTGTAAATCTGAGCAAAGGAGATCGAAGACTGCTGCTGTAGGAGTGTGCAGAGTTGGAAGGATTTAACACGCGGAAAGTGTTGCATGGTTGCCGCAAGGAGTGCGTGCAAGTCCCTCTATAAGAATCAGAGTGGAAAAGCTCAGGAGGTACAACAACTTCATGATATCATCAAAGGAGAGCACAGGAAGTTCATGTGGTAGAAGGTTCAAGCAAGAGTTGTGAGTGCAGGCGTTGGAGAGCAAGTTCTGAGAAGGAACACTTAGCCATTCTCAAGAAATCTTCAAGGAGGAGAAATCGATGGTCATGATTCACAGAGGAAAATTGCGAAATCCCATCAACCGTTAGATCTCGGGAAGCTACGCAGGGGATAAACCCTAATGAATAGAGGAGGATCCCAGAGGAGACATCGGGATATTAGAGTCGTCGGGTTTTCAAAGGGTAAGAATCTGAGACCCTGAAAGTCCCGAAATTCTGGGAAAAGACCCTAGCCATTGATCTCGACAGGATACGTGTCAAGAAGCCAGGGAGGCATCAGGGTTTGACCCATCGGGAGTTCCGGGAGTGGAGAAATCACAACACCAGGAGTCGCGATCCGCGATATCCCGATGGGAGCTTTGAGCCGTCCATCGGCGAGGACGTGTGGCAGGAGATCTGAGGAAGTCAGGGTTCGGCATTTCGGGGTTTCCAAAGGTAGAGGAATTGTTGCATTAGAGATTGTGATTTCGTGATACCTGATAGGGAAACGAGGAAGCAGTGACGTGAAGGAGTAAGCTCTCACGTGCATCGGGGATCGGCACATCGGGATTCTCGGTGACAAGAAAATCACGGTAGGAGAAGTCGCAAAACTCCAAAACTCCGACAGGGAAAAAGCACGTGTTCTCATGGACTAGCAGGTCGCATGAGAACGGAGTTAGCCAGAGGGAGCTAAGGAGTGGAGAGAGGTACCATCGGAGATCGGGAGTCAGGGATCCGTGAGGTAAGTGATTCATGACAGCGCAAGTACCGATTTCCCGATGGGAGAATTCCCGATAGGAGTAGGAAAGCTTGGAGAATATTCATCGGGTTTGGGGATTAGTGAGACCTGATCTGGTGGCTGCAGGACTCGTGATCACGCGAGGTCCAATTTCCTGATAGGACAAGGGGAGATCATAAGGAGAGCCCTGTGGGTGTAGGAAAGTCCCGATAAGGGATTTGAAGAACATTTTAGCTCTTCAGGCCGAAGGAAAAGAAGGTCCTGTGGGAGTGGACGTGCCCGGGTGGTGCGTTTGCGTCAGTAGGCCTATACATGTGTCTCCTTGTAGGCATGATTCCAATTAATTCATCTCACATAGCTTATTTTTTCTCTGATACCACTTGATGCAAACCCCCCCTGGGGCTCGTGCGACCTCTTAGTCTAGGATCTATTTACACAGGAGCTAGAGTGGCTCTTGGGTCCCCATAGAACCATTAGAATCCTATCCATGGGAATTTTCTCCTTTAACTGTATGGAAATTTGGGTTCACGAGGGTCCTTTTACTCCAATAGAGTTTTCATGTGACCTCGGGCCAAAACTCGGGGCTTAAAATTTCGAAAGAAACAAATTCGGTGCTCTGAAGCTTTGGGCTTCGATAGTTTTTCCCTCAACACCTTCAAAAACCTTTTAATGCTGAAATAAAAAATTCTTGGACTGGTGCTTTGGAACTTCGGGCTTCAGGAGTTCTACCAACACAATGCTTCAAATCCTCTGAACGTCAAATTGGAAAATTCTCGAAGGGCTCATAGATCAAGGATCCAAACTTCTCCAACAACTAATGAATCTGATCTGCTCCGGAACTCTGAGCTTTTGGAGTTTTAGCTCCTATTCACTAATAGGCTTCGGACTCGTCGAATGTCTAAGTGGTGAAGAGTAGGGATCCATGATTCATGTGTCCCCAATAATGAATGACCTAGATTATCTTTTGCTTTCAATACTTTGGGCCTTTTCACGCCTGGACACTTTTCAACCACGATCCTCCAGATCGTCGGACTGTCGAATACTCGCTAATATGTGGACATGTGTCCCCAATGACCAATGATACATATTTACTTTAGACTTTGGGACTTCGGGGGATTATTTACTTTTCACAACAAAAATTAACTTTTCCTCGAGTGTCGGATCATCGAACCTCTTGGGAATTCGATGGCTTGTAATTCTCCCCGTGATCTACGGTGTAGATTCCCTTAAGGGCTTAGTGCATTCAGGGTTTTTGCCTCTTTCACGACACACACCTAAAAGTTGTCAGAGCAGTGAAGTCCGAAGGACTTAAGGGTTATATTTTGTGCTTCTAACTTGGATCCAACAGTTGTGAGGGATTTCTAACGTCTCCCGAAAATATCTCGTACGTCTACCTTGGAACAAAGAGATTTCTCTTCCTTAATATTTTTTTCACTTGAAGGAATTGGACTTAGGTGCACACTTTGTGCTTCACTCTCGAAATTTTCTATTGAAAAGACTTGAGCCTTGGCACACACTTTGTGCTTCCCTCCTTGTCTTGGGACTTAAAGAAGTCTCTTGCGCACTCCTTTCACTTTCTCTCCTCAATATTCTTCAATACTTTAACAAGGTGTTAACTCTATGCGTGTTTTGCAACAGTCTCCCCTTTGAGCTTTTATACTCCTATGAGTAAAGGTACACTCCTTATTCTCTATTGGTAAAGGAGTATACCCAGGGTTGAATGCTTCAACAATGCACCAAAAAAAACCTAACTACCAGCCCTTTTGGCAATACCTGCAAAGCATATGAAGTCTCACCCGAGGTAGAGGTAGGGAGGTTGAAGGACTCAAGTGTCTACAATCTAGATGGGACACAAATATGTGATCACAATACTTAACAAAGCACTTAACAATTAACATTCATTATATTTTACGCTTATTCACTTCACGGGTTAAAATCCCTAATTACAGAACAACGCAATATTCAACAAAATCTAAGCATATCTAACCATTTAGCACATAGCATCAACAGGTCTAGCATTCATTCAAGTTATTAAGCACTAAGATACTTCATCAGATACCTCTAACATGCATAAATATTCAGTACTAAGCATAAATCACATCAATAGCACAAAGCAATTACAACACAGGATGTACGTGGTTCACCCCAGTGTGGGACTACATCCACAAACTCTTCTTCTTCTTTATTATCTTCTTCCAATCTTCTTACATGCACAGAGCCATAAAACCAACTCCACATAGGACTGGAGATCCGCACACACCTTTCCAGATCCTCCTTTCCCGATTTAGGTCACAACACAAAGCCTTCTTACACAGTTTGCACACAAGCTTCTTAAAATCACTTGCACTTAGCTCTGTAAGTCTTAACACATAGTATGCACAAAGCCTCTAGATCGACACTAAGCCGATTCTACTAGGTTTATATTTTCTTGCATTTCCTAGATATCTATTTATACATTGAAAATGGGGCCTAAATATGGGTAAACCCATGGGACTACATCCCATACTCGTTACATAAACCCTAATCCCAAAAATCCTGCAAAAGAGGGCGAGATCCCATGATCTCCACTTCACCTGGGTGCCCCATCTTCGACTTGTCTATTGAAGTCCCAAAAATGGTCAAACACAACCAAGGTTCTCCAAAACTTGGTTGAGGGCCAACAAGTCCCCAATAGTCACCTGTGACTCGTCCCAAGTCACTCTGACCTGTGAAAATCCGCTTTGAAGGCCTTGAGCTACTTCAACTTGCTGCTTCACCAGAGCCTCCTTCTAAGTGAACTCCTGAATGATTTTCTCGGTGATAGGTCCTTCCAAGCAGTTTTTCACTGTGGTGACCATTTGTTCCAGCTATGTGCCTTGTCCTTCGATCTCCTCAAAAAGTGTCCAAGCTTCTTCCTATACTAGCTGAAGTCTCTGGGTCACTTCCATGACTTTACTCTAGATGGTATGGACCTATTGCTGAACTGCGTGTTGTTCCTATTGTTACACATGATTTTGGTCACTCTGGTGATGTCTCTACAAGTGATGTATTCAGGCTCCCACAAGGACTTTTTGCCTGAGAAAAGTGATTGTTGTCTTCGTCCAAAAAACACATTTTTAAGATGAGTTCGTAGGTTGCCTATATTACAGGGGGCAAAAATCCTTCATTCTCATAGGAAACCCAAACTTAGGGTGTGAACTGTTCGCAGTCTTCTCTATAGGTAGGGTGTGAACCTATTTCAAATCTTGGAAGAGAGAAGAGGTCACGAAGGTTCTAGAAGGGAATCTTCTAGAAAATGAGTTGGCATTCGCATGGTTGGCATCCTAACAACTTCTCAGATTTAGTGGGATCATCCTCATCCATACCATCTCTCATTCTTCTATATATTGAAAGGTTTCTCATGGAAAAGGTTAAGCAAGATTGAATGAAGAATTGGCGCAAGAATTGTGTGAAGAAATCTACTTGGATGGAAGCTTGAAGACTCTATTTGATCTATCAAGTTGTACTGGATATTCTTCATGCAAATGTAGAGCAAGTGTGTGTGTTGGAACCAAGGTTCACCAAAAGGAAGCTTGCGACATCAAGGTGATATGTTTGTATCTTCTACTTTCATTTAATATAATACAGTGGCATGTCCCTTTCCCATAAAATCACTCTTATTTTATTGCATAACTCCTTGATCATATGCACATGTTGACATTGAATGTACTTTGCTATCTTCACTTTGGTTGGTTTGTGTTGTCTTGGACCTAATTTCACAAGAGCACTGGAGCGAAGCAGGAACAACAAAGACCTAAGGAAGTGATATAAAGGTATGTCACTCATTCCTTCCTAGTAGTAGATTCAATGTCTACAACTTAGAGAAAGAGTCGTGTCCTGTCCTGTTTTGTTCTAGATCCAGGTGGATCTAGGGAGATCTGTCAGTGTCCATACCTAACAATTTATCCGATAACAAAATTGGTGACTCCACTGGGGATACAACCCATTTTGGTGGTTTTTATCTGGCGTCAGTTCCTGGAATGACCAATGAAGGAACCCCCTCTCCAGGGGAACCTTTTGTTTTTCCTTCTTATGGAAACATTGGTGCTCCTCACATTGCTACTTTGAGCCTTCCAGGTCTGTCTATTGGATTACCAGTATGGTTGTTTTCCACTCAGGTAATCCCGAATGCAGTTAGTGCTTCAGTCACAAGCACTTCCCCTCAATAGCATCAACCTCATGTTGATCCTTCACCTTCTTCACTAGTTAGGTCTTCTTCACCTTCTTCGCTTGCAATGTCGCCTTCCATTTCATCTTCTTTGTCGGGTGAAAGTTTTGAAGCTTGTAACCTAGTGAATAAGAAGAAGAAGAAAAGAAAGATTAAGAAGAAGAAAGATAAGCGAGGGTCAAAACCTCCGACCATTGTCAAACATGTTGGAAAACAACCAGTTAATGTTAATCATGCTGGGAGTGTTGATGATGTCAAGATTTCCCAAATAACTCATAATCCCAAGTACCCTTGCAGACTTTGTAAGGGTAGCCATCTTCTTAAGGAATGCCCTGGTCTACCCAAGGTTATAGAAGTATGGTCTACACATCCTCGCCAACCCATGTCGTCAGCCTCTGAACAACATGATGATGACTTCCCGTTGACTAGTCACGATATAGTTGGGAAGAAGAAAAGTAGAGCCAAGTTCCCATGTATGTTATGCAAAGGGAGTCATCTAACTAATCTTTGTCCTCATATAGAAAAAGCCTCAAAATTACTAGAAGACATGACTGTTTCACAACCTCAACTTCCAGCTGCTTATTGTAAGCTTTCTCTCAACCCTCCAATAGTTGATGGAATGATCACTCCGGTCCCTTCATCGGTCAATCCGGTTGATCATGTCGTCAATCTGGTCATGTCCTTAGTTGAACTAGTTGACAAAGTGGTTGATCCGATACCATCCTTGGTCAACCCCACTCTCCCGTTAGAGAGTGAAACCCAAGTGGTCGATAATTTTCCACCTGTTGACCCCATTCTCCCCTTGGAGAATGAAACCCAAGTGGTTGATCTGATCTCATCATCGGTCGACCCTACTCTCCCGCTAGAGAGTAAACTCGATACTGCCCATGTTTTTCTCATTGATATAGAATCTCCCGTGCCGAGGGGTATTCCTCCTTCTATCGTAGGACCCCCTCCTAGTAATGGCGCCATCCATTTTGATTGGGGTGTGCTAACTGGACCTCGTCTCCCCTCTCACATTCCTTTCCAGATTACGGTACAGGTTTGTGGTCGAGATGTTCCTTAGACACTGATAGATGAAGGTTCGTCTGTTAGTATTTTGTCCTCTATTTCTTGGCAAGCTTTGGGTTGTCCTCCACTTGCGCCGGTTATGCAGAATCTGTTAGCTTTTAATAGAAGAACTAGTCAACCTTTAGGGACCCTTCCTCAGTTTCCTGTAACTTTGGGAGGGAAAACTGTCTTTATTGATGTCATGGTAGTCCAAGACCCCTTGTATTTCGCTTTACTCCTTGGGAGAGATTATGTCTATGCCATGAAAGCTATTGTGTCCAATCTTTTTCGTGTGATATCTTTCCCTCATGATGGATGGGTTGTGACTATTGATCAACTTTCATTCATTGACCCTGCCTGGATTGCCTCCCTGAATGGTTCTTATATGAAGACAATATCACCCCCGCCACAGGTCAATTATGTGGCGTTGTCGCCCATGGCTTCAACTTCTGATGACTTAGATCCAGTAGTTGACATGGTGATCTCTTAGATAGGGTTGTTAGAGCCCGATCTCTTTACTCCTATCGTGACCCTCGACATGGTGTCCTTCCAGAGTGTATTTCTTCCTTCCAATGACGACCTCTTGGAAGCCATGACTGAGTTTTTTCCTTTGACATGGTGTCATTCTGGAGCATTGTCCTCTTGGAATCCATGATCAAGAAGACTTTTGAGGATAGTTTTTGCGTCTCTGCGACAACCTCGTTAAAAAATGAAATAGAGGTTCTGAGGATAGTTTTTGCGTCTCTGCGACAACCTCATTAAAAAATGAAACAGAGGTTTCAAGGATAGTTTTTGCGTCTCTAAGGAAACCTCGTTAAAAAATGAAATAGAGGTCTTTGAGCATGGTTTTTTGATTTCAATCTCGTTAAAAAATGAAACCACTTCTGAGGATAGTTTTTCGTCTCTGTGGCAACCTCGTTAAAAATGAAACAGAGGTTATGGGCATAGTTCTTGTTTCTATGTCAAGCTCGTTAAAAAATGAAATAGTTTTCCCCCTCTTTGTTTGAGTCAAGTCCTTCGTCTAGTATTTGAAGCTTCATTTCATTCTCCTTTGCAGTTGGATGAAATGAAGCTTGGGGGGCATTTGCCTCAGCCTCTGGACTTCATGTTGAAGTTGAGCCGCTAGTTTCTTAAGCTGGTGGATAAATACCAACCATGCATTGGGAAGTCACAAGCATAGTTTTCTATGGTTTAAGATTGTGTAAAAATGAAACCATTTACCTCAAGCATAGTTTCCTCTGGTTCAAGCTTGTGTAAAAATAAAACCAGGTCCAAGGATAGTTTTGTTTTGTTTTAAATCTTGCGTAAAAATGAAAACAATCCCGAGCTTAGTCTATGTTCTTTCTCATGCTTGTAAATACATAAGAATAAGTTACCAAGCTTAGTCTTTGTTCTTTCTCATGCTCGTAAATACATGAGAATAAGTTACCGAGCTTAGTCTTTGTTCTTTCTCATGCTTGTAAATCAATGAGAATGTAACCGAGTATACTTTTATCACTTTTTCAGAATCGTAAAGGTTATATGAAAAAGGAACCCCCTGGAGTTCCCTTTAAGCTCTTTTCAGACTCTCTAAACATTAAAAGATTGTCGAGCGACCTTCTTATTTTCACGCTCGCTAAAGTATTTGAATAAAATGTCTATTGAGTGATAGTTTATCTCTTTTTTGGTCTCATCAGACTACTTTACGAAAAAGGAACTGAGAGATTTCTCTTTTAAGTGTTTTTCCAGACTCTATAATCATGAAAAACCTTCGAGTTTTCTATCTTTGGACTTGTTAAAAAAACATCGACAGGCCCATACGGGACTGAACCACTCCTTCCTAGGGTTCGTTAAACATACTTCGAGGGACTCTCCCGAAGGATGAGCTTACATTTACAAACATATGTTATCCTCTTCAATCTTGCGTAAAAATAAAGAGGTACTCGCCAAAAATGGTGGGGGAAAAATTCAGAAAGAAATGTATCTAAACCTGTATTATGTGGTAGAGTCACTTTTGAACATGACACCCTTTCACTCGCCTTGTGTCTAGGTTGGGAAATCCACTTGTCTCTTGATCATACTCCTTTATAAGATTACAAATTGGTATGTGATCCCTGTTGTT
>ML852709.1:0-16599 GCA_009831015.1 Picea engelmannii | reverse complement strand
TATTCCAGCACCAACTGGATGGAAGCACCAACTTCCTGAATGTTCCAGCACCAACTGGATGGAAGCACCAACTTCCAGTTACACAGGCTCCAACCTGTATAATAGAGAACACTTGTTCTCCCTAGCACCACCCAGCCACCCTAATTTCTCTGGCTGCAACCAGATGGAAGTTACAACTTCCTGTGTTCAAGCTCCCACTTGAACCTCTGAGGACAACAGTCCTCCAAAGCACCTCCCTTCCACCCTAGAATATGAATGAATATGAATGACAAAATAAACATTCAACTTAACATATAAATCAGTTCTTACCAATCTTTCTTTGTTCTGCTAATCTGGTCTTCTGCTCACTGTTCTATTGCTCTTCTCTTCTTTTGTCTGTTCAGCAGGTATGCACTGCATCAACTCGTGCTCTCATTCTACTCTGCTTCAACTTGCTCTGTTATTGTGCTCTGATTTTTATCTCACTCTGCACATATGCTCAATTTCATATTGCGCATCCTCTCCTTTTTCCTTTCTTACTGTTTCATTCTTTTTCCTCCAGAACAGCCAACCTTACACAATCTGTCTCATCTTCTTTTATGCATACCTTCCCGACGGTTCCACTTCGCCTTCCCTCAGCCAAAACAAGAACACCTATCCTAGCTCCTGAAATGCTAATCGATTCGTCATCATGAGTTTGTTTCTCTTAACAGATTCATAACTGAAGAGTTAAATGTGTGTGGAAGAACAGTAACCCTCCGATCAATTCAAGCTTTATTCGCACCATTGGATAATCTTTATTATTCTTGCCTTTTAAATCGGGTTTCAGAATTTCGGCATTTCTTTGCCCAAGTGTCTCGACACTTTCACATCGCGATCTTCGAAACTCCGAAATGGAGCTTATCTAGTCTGACTCATTCTCTTCCCGTGACCAAGGGATGTGACCAAGGATTTATGTGGAAGGCACTTTCACGATTTCACATATCGCGAAATCAGGATTCTTGTTGCATTGTGTTCTTGCCCTTTTGAATTCACGATCCCCGAAACTCCGATATGGGTTGTGATCAACGGTCCTGATCATTTCTGTATCTGACGGTCTAGATTCAATCACGATTTCGTATATCGTGAAATCAGGGTTTTTGTTGCATTGTGTTCTTGCCCTTTTGAATTCGTGATCCCCGAAACTCCGATACGAGATGTGATCAACGGTCCTGATCTCATTCTTGATTCAATGGCTGCGATTGAATTGTGATATCGCATATCGCGAAATCGAGGTTTTTGATGTCAAGTGACTTTGGCATTTCAAAGTCCCGATCCCCAATACTCCGATGAAGCCTCCTGTCGAGCTTCTTCCGGTGGCGCCCATCGCTGCCACGCGTCCTTCCAAATGGACGGTCCCGATTATGTCGGGATTTCGAGACTTTCAATGTCCCGGTTCTCACGACCTTGAGAACTCCGATCTCTCGATGGCTGATATCCCAATGACAACTCCTCGTGTCGGGACTTCTCTTCTTGCTCCCGAGGCTTATCTCCCTCGCAGCTTCTGCAGCTCTGACGGCTGTCGGTGACCCTGCACCAAATCTAACGGCTCTCGTTCTTTCGAGAAATTTGAATGGGATCCAACGGTCACTGACTCTTCTCCTCCCGATTATTGTTGCACTACTATTCATTGTTGTTGTACTCAAGCCATCACTACAACCACAACTGTACTTGCCATCAATGACAATCATTTGTTGATTCACTGTCTGTTGCCAACACACATTCGTTGTCTGTGCAATATTTTCCAACAACATGTGTTCGCCCGAGCCCTTGACACTCGACACTTCATGACTTTAGCAATCAAGGTGAAACTCCTTCACCCTCTAAAACCCTGATACACGATGTGGTGAGGTTCCAAATCTCATGGCTCTCCTTTCTCCTCGATCAACGGTTCAGGTCGAATCACAATTTCGTGATTCGAGGTTTTGTAGTGCGAAGAACTCTGCCTCCCATCTCGTGATACCTTAATTCATGAAATGGACTGATGTTCCAGATCTATCCTCCTTGCGCACTCTCCTCCTGCTTCCTAGATGTAGAGTCAACAGTCCATATCTTCTCCTCTCAGTATCGATCCAATGGCTACTGTTGCTCCTTCCTGAGCTCACACTCTCTCCGAGCCTTGGAAGATTTCGAATGCTTCAAAGGATGAAACCTTTGTTCTTTATCCCACGAGTCCACAACCTTTAGTCTCCCCTGCGTTATTCAAAACTCTGCCCTACTGAGCTTTGTTCACTCTGAAACCTCAAGAGGTTTCTCAACCTCTGCACTCCTTGCAGGGTCCCTGCACACAACTGTGCTATCCATCCGAAGCTTTTCCTGCTCTAACCTCTAAGGGATTCGACCCTTGCCTTCTCCTTCAAATGGATATTGGTGCCCTCTTGGAAGCCTCCCGTTCAAGCACTCCTTACTAAACCGATAGAGTATTTAACGACTCTATGAGTGTTTTCCTCCTCAACACTTCTCCTTCCTCTGAACTCAGAAAAGAGTTCTTTTGTGCACTCTATGCACTTGCTCAATGCCCTCCTGGCAGAGCTTCCATAGAACCCTCAGTGATTTTTTTATCTCTGTGCCTTCCTCTGCACAGTTTTACCTCTAAGGTGTCCAAAAACCTTGAGGTTTCTCCCTGGGTCTAATACTTCCTCTCGTGCACCCTCCCAGCACAACTCTGTCCAAATTCCGCAGAATTCAAAAGTGCACTCTATGCACTGGCTTACATAACCCATAGTGTTTTGTCATGCAACCTCTTGCATGAAGCCACAAAGAACCAAACTTGGAATCAAAGAACCCAATAGACAACAACTTATGTCTGTAACCTGCAAATGCAAACTAACACACATCTACAACATATCATAAACGCATAAAGACATTCATCAACAAACACAGAATAACATGCAAAAAAAACTGCTCTGATTGTATTAATATGAAATGCCTCTTTACAATGTGAGCCCAGACTGCAACAGAGTCACGACTTCTTATCTTCTCTCTAACCTATTCTCTATTCTACTCTTCCCCCTGTTCAATCTAGATACAAAGAAGATATTTTTACAAAGAGGGGCTCCTCGAGCTCTTCCCTCCATCTCACCAACTCTCATTAATTTACATTCAATTACATTGAATGGATGTCTAGTCCGAATCAGATCTACATCTCGACCTTACAACCATTTAAGGAAAACTTTATCTAAAGCCTACACACATGCATGGTTTGTGGCTTTACCATCCTTACAACATTTAATACAATTTTTCAAAATTTGAAAAACGAGAGGGTTGTGCCTCTCTCCTTCCATTGAATGCACGCTTGATGTGTTGGTTGGATGGCACATAGCTAGCTTGGAGCGATGCTCCTGCATCATACTCCTATGCTATGAGAAATTCATGAGCTCTTGCTCATGAGCTTCCTAACACTGCTGTTGAAACCCACTTAGATCCCAAACAGTTCTCTGGAGTTGTCCATCTACTCCACTTCTTCGTTGTTGCTGCTGCATCTGTTGCCCTACTGCTATGGCAGGTTCTCCTCTGCTCAGCTTCCCTTTTCTAATTGATTCTGCTGATATGATCATTAGCTTCCCGATTGATTCAATTACCTCATCCAACTGATCTAGTGGCTAGCTCTCTTTATGCAATCTCCTTAGCTACACTTATTCGTCCTTATCAGTGGGCAGATGAACTAGATCCCCCATGTTATTTTCTTCCTCTGTGGCCTCAACTTGCCACTCTGCTACAAAATTCAGTTCTCCAGTATTATCACTGAGTCTCTTCTCAGCTTCCTCTTCTGATGGCTTGACTATCAGCTCTCCTGCTAGCACATCTCTAGCTTCCTCCAGCTGCTTCCCAGTCTGGAATTTTGTTTCATCTCCTACTGCATGCCTCAACACTGCAGTCATCATCTGTTCAGCTCCCTGTCTAAAATTTATGAGCGATTCCTCGGAATGTTCCTATGCTAACATCTACATGAATTTCTACTCATGGAAGTCATCTACTAGCTCTGGATGGTTCAACCAATCCTCCAACATCTCCAACTCCATCTCCCATCGAGTGAGCATCTTATCTGTGTGCTCCTCTTCTTTTCCTTGGGTAGCTTTTGATATCTGCTCCTTCATCATGACAGTCTCTGATGGTTGTCGTTCCTTTTTAGTACCTGCATCATAGACATAGTTAAATTTAAAATCATTTGGCCCCATGGCCTCCTTCTCAGATTCTTGTTGCACTATACTCTCATGTGCAATGCTTGTATTAGCCTCTATTAGATTATTTGGCAGGAATACTCGAATTCCCCCAATCATCAGAATACTTTTGTGACCTTCCTTCTCTGTCATCTCCTCTTGTTGATATGAACTCACCTCTGAGTTCATCTTCTCTCCCTTGACCACTTGGCAGCATGGAATTTTTCTGTTGCCCACTCGACAGTCTATGAGATCCTCCAGCGATCTCATCTCATTCTCAATGTCACTGATATTTCTCCCAATCTCTGATTCACAAGTGTGAACCAATCCTCCTCTGTCACCGAGGCTTATAATACGCCTCAACCATTTCTTCAGCAGTCTCTGCTGCCTTCAGGCCAATAAATACTGAACTGACCACTTTACCCTTCTCTTTATGGGCCATTCATATACCCAATGCGGTTTTGCATCCTGCTGCATCTGCAGTGCAAGCTCTTCCATTCTCGCCCTTATCTCAGCAAGCTCTTCATCCATCTCATCTTTTCTATGCTGCTGGTGGTTCTTCTTTCCACCGCATCCATGGCCTTCAATAGCCATCTTCCTATTCCTGTCTGCCCTCCTGGAAAACTTGTTGTTGTCACTCTGCAACCGTGAGTGCTTCCAGCCTTTCCTACAGTCCTCCTGATTGTCTATTGACTGCTGCACACCTTGCAAAAATCATCATAGAGCTTCAACAATCTGTCTTCCTTTTTCTCTAGCTCCCTCTACCTGCAATATACAGATAAAATCAAGCTCTGATACCACCACTAACACAAACCCCCGACCCTCAGGCCATGATCCACACAGGATCGTTCTAAATTATCCTCAAGTAGATGGGGCTCCCTAGGATCCCTATTTGAACCTCAAGAATCTGATCCACGGGTCCTTTGTGAAAGCCCACCCTGTGCAACTTAACACTAGTTGCAAGCCTTACATCTCCATGTGACCACAACTGGCCTTAGCGCAAGCACCTTTCACAACTCGCTAGTTCGTGATTCGATGACCCTCGACTCTTCTTTCTCCAAACCTCCGATACCTGAGATGCGATACGGGTATGGCTCCTTCCTCACTAGCACCTCTACAAGTGACCGTCAACTAGGGCCTAACTCTAGCACCCCTCACAACTCGCAACTTCGTGAGTTGGAGTGTTGAACCCTCATGCTCCTCCTTTGCAAAACCCCAAAGCATGATAAGTCAGCGATGGGTTGACCCCTTCCTAGGCGACGTGTGTCCACCACCTGTCACTCACTTCCATCTTTTTTGTGCGCTCTATGTTTGCACCACCTGTCAACCACGCAGTCCCCACCAAATGGACATGACATGTGTTCGCCCGAGTCCTCAGCGCTCAGCACTTCGCAACTTTAGCGATCAAGGTGCAACTCCTTCACCCTTCAAAACCTCGATACACGATGTAGCAAGGCACCAAATCTCATGGCTCTCCTTTCTCCTCGATCGACGGTTCAGGTTGAATCGCGATTTCACGATTCGGGGTTTTGTAGCGCGAAGAAATCTGCCTCCTAACTCATGATACCCAAATTCGAGAAACGGACCGACGATCCAGATCTATCCTCCTTGCATGCTCTCCTCCTACTGCCTAGACATAGATTCAATAGTCCATATATTCTCCTCTCAGTACCAATCTAACAGCTATTGTTGCTCTTTCCTAAGCACACACTTTCTCCGAGCCTTGGAAGATTTTGAATGCTTCAAAGGCTGAAACCTTTGTTCTTTATCTTGCGATTCCATGGCCTTTAGTCTCGTCTGTGTTACTGAAAAATCTGCCCTCCTGATATTTGCTCACTCTAAAACCTCAAGAGGTTTCTCAACCTCTGCACTCCTTGCAGGGTCCCTGCACACAACTGTGTTATTCGTCCGGAGCTTTTCCTGCTCAAACCTCTAAGGGATTTGAACCTTGCCTTCTCCTTCAAATGGAGATTGGTACCCTCTTAGAAGCCTCCCATTGAATCACTCCTTACTGAACCGACAGAGTATTTAATGACTCTGTGATTTTCTTCCTCCTCGACACTTCTCCTTCCTCTGAACTATGAATAGAGTTCTTCTGTGCACTCTATGCACTTGCTCAATGCCCACCCAACAGAGCTTCCACATAACCCTCAATGATTATGTTATCTCTGTGCCTTCCTCTGCACAGTCTTACCTCCAAGGTGTTCAACAACCTTGAGGTTTCTCCCTGGGTCTAATACTTCCTCTCGTGCGCCCTCCTGGCACAACTCTGTCCAAATTTCGTAGAATTCAGAAGTGCACTCAATGCACTGGCTTACAGAAACTGCAGTGTTCTGTCATGCAACCTCTTGCATGAAGCCACAAAGAACCAGACCTAGAATCAAAGAACCCAACAGACAACGAATTCTATCTGTAACCTGCAAATGCAAACTAACACACATCTACAACATATCATAAACGCATAAAGACATTCATCAACAAACACAGAATAACATGCAGGAAAAACTGCTCTGATTATATTAATATGAAATGCCTCTTTACAATGTGAGCCCGAATTGCAACAGAGTCACGACTTCTTCTCTTCTCTCTAACCTATTCTCTATTCTACTCTTCCCCCTCTTCAATCTAGATACAAAGAAGATATTTTTACAAAGAGGGTCTCCTCGAGCTCTTCCCTCCATCTCACCAACTCTCATTAATTTACATTCAATTACATTGTATGGTTGTCTAGTTTGAATCAGATCCAGATCTCATCCTTACAACCATTTAAGGAAAACTTTATCTAAAGCCTACACACATGCATGGTTTTTGTCTCTACCAACCTTACAACATTTAATACAATTTTTCAAAATTTGAAAAATGAGAGGGTTGTGCCTCTCTCCTTCCATTGAATGCGTGCTTGATGTGCTGGCTGGCTGGCACGTAGATGGATTGGAGCGATGCTCCTACATCAAATTGAGATATAGGAAAGTCTTGAATAAACTAAATTCTATAGTGGTTATTATAGAATAAGATCATATAGATGACCAGCACAATGAAGAAGAAGACATTCATGTACAAGAGGAAATTCCCCCTCACACTCCTCAACCATCAAAAATACATTAGGAAACTAATCCTCCACCCTATCCAGAAAGGCTACTTGTGAAAAAACATGAGGTACCTCTATGACATGACATAGAAGTTGAACTAAGGAATATATGTGTAAATATTCCCCTACTCAAAGCCATTAAAGATATTCCTATCTATGCTAAAATTATAAGGGATCTTTGCATCAAAAATCCTAGAAGGAAGAGGAAGGAACCTCCCATCATACAGTGGTTGGAAAACTATTAGAAATTCCATCCAAATATAATGACCCAGGAAACTCAGTGGTGATTGTAGAAATTAATGGTGTTTCTTTGTCAAATACACTTATTGATCTAGGAGCAACAATAAATGTTATGATTGTTGACACTATGTGTACGCTATAACTAAATCATTTAAGGCCAACACAGACCTTCTTGGAATTGGCAGAAAAATCAATCATCAACCCAGTAGGAATCCTAGATGATGTAATAGTTACCTTAGCCTCTTGGGAGTATCCTATGGACTTCTTGGTAATTCATTCAAAATCCTCAAAACCTGGACATCCAGTTGTCCTTGGTCGACCTTGGTTGGCCATTGTTGAAGCATTTACTAGTTGCGATCATTCTATGGAGATGACAACTTATAATGGAACCCACAGTCATAAACTTGTTCTCTTTCCTCCTACCCAACCAGCCACTGAAGTTCCTGTATGGCTATAGAATCCCTATGGGGAGGATAATTGTTCTCAACTCTTGTTAACACTTGAGAAAGTGAAGGGAGTTCAAGAACAAACTGAAGAATAGATTTTAAGCATATTTTTAGCCAATACATAATGCATTGAGTATCCTCAATATTTTCCAGAATTCACACATATTTTCAACCCTGAGTTTCGAGAGGTTTGCCATCCCTCCACTTCTACATTAGTTATTATATCATCAATAAGTGGAGAAGAGGAGTCAGTTGTCTGGACTGTTGAAATCAGTCTGAGGAAATCCCTGTATATAAATTCTGTCCTAGAATCAGATCAACAACAAAAATTGATCGAAATGATTCAAGGACAGTTTGTTGCTTTTGCATGGGATTACTCCGATATGAAAGGAATTCACCTTGATACATTTATACACCATATTTACACCAATGATAAAATTAGAATCATTAGGGAGCCCCAAAGAAGAATGAACCCATCATTAAAATACATAGTGAAAGAAGAGCTCCAAAAACTCCTACATGTCAATTTTATTTATCCTATTTCAGATAGAAAGTGGGTGTCTCCATTAGTTATTGTCCCCAATAATAATGGAAAATGGATAATTTGTGTGGACTTCAGGGAGATGAACAAGGATACCTATATAGATTATTTCCCCTTACCTTTCATAGATTAGGTCTTGGACACCTTGTCTGGGAAGAGGTATTTTATTTCTTAGATGTGTTTAGTGGGTATAATCAAATCCAAATTTCCCCTAAAGATCAAGAGAAAACCACATTCACTTTCCCATGGGGTACTTATGCTTATAGGGTTCTTCCCTTTGGTTTGTGTAATGCCCCTTCCACCTTCCAGAGATTTGTCCTAGCTATTTTTTCTTATTTGACCCATGACTGTGTAGAATTCTATATGGACGACTTCACAGTATATGGGGATGATTTTCAACAACCATTGGACAATTTGGAGAAAATATTGATTAGGTGTAGAGAGACTAATCTTTCCCTCAGCCATGAAAAATATAGAATGATGCTCACTGAAGGGATTGTCTTGTGTCATCATATTTCTAGTACCAGAATAAGGGTAGCTCACAAAAAGAAGTTAGAATCTTCGTAGGGCATGTTGTATATTACATGAGATTCATTCAAAATTTTGCAAACTTGGTTGCCCCACTGTTCAAATTATTAGAAAAGGAGGTTGAATTCCATTGGGATGAGCAACGCCAGATTTCTTTTGAAATTTTAAAGAAAAATATTTCCAGTGCCCCTATGTTAAGAGGACCGAATTGATCTCTTCCCTTTCATATTTGCATTGATGCCTCAGATACTGCTTTGGGAGTTGTTCTATGACAAAGATAAAACCAACTCCCCTATGTTATCTACTTTGTCAAAAAAAATCTCTCCCCTATTGAAGTGAATTACATTATCACTAAAAATGAATTCTTATCAGTGGTTCATTCCATTAATAAATTCAGACACTGCTTAACAGGGTATGAGGTTTTTGTATACACCGACCACTCAGCTATTAGATTTTTAATGAATAATCCTGTGACAAATGCTAGAGTTACTAGATGGTTGCTACTAATGCAAGAATTCAATATTATTATCATTGACAGACCTGGCAAAGATAACCTTGTTGTTGATTTCCTATCTAGACTTATTCATACAGGTGATAATGCACCAATGGATGAAAATTTTCCAGATGAATGTATGTTTGTTATTTCTACTTACATTCCTTGGTATGCAGATGTGGAAAACTATCTTGTAACAAGGAAATTACCTCATAATTTGTCCCTTTGAGAAAAAAAGAGGATTATTCAGTTAAGCGCAAATTATATGTGGCATGATGACTATCTATATTGTACATGATCTGATTTGGTGATTAGAAGATGTGTACGAGAGGATGATATGTATGATATATTCTAAGCCTACCATGATGGAACATGTGGAGGCAATTGTGTTGATAAGAGGACAACATACAAAATACTACAATCAAGCTACTATTCGCCAACCATTTTCAGGGATACAAAGAAATATGTGGCCAGTTGTGATGATTGTTAGAGGATGGAGAAACCAACCCTAAGTGATGAGATGCCTCTCCAAGCTCAGGTAGTAATTGAACCATTTGAGAAATGGGATTTGGACTTTGTAGGCCCTATTAACCCCATGTCTAGAAGAAGAAGCTATATACTGGTCTGTACAGATTATGTGACTAAATGGGTAGAGGCTAAATCTCTGTACTCTATAAATGAAAAATCAGTTATTGATTTTCTGTTTGAAGACATCTTTACTCGTTTTGGTGTTCCTTGAGAAATAGTGACAGACCAAGGAACCCAATTTACCTCCAATTTGGTCAAAGCTATTACTGAACAATATCATATTAAACATAAAAAATCCTCACCTTATCACCCCCAAGCAAACAGATAAGTGGAATCAACCAACAAAGTGATAGAGACTATACTTACCAAGACAATTCAGTTGCACCATAAATATTGGGTGGATCGGTTTCCTGAAGCCTTATGGGCCTAGAGAACAACTTGGAGAAACACAACTGGTCATACACCTTATGAATTAGTGTATGGGAAGCAAGTGTTGCTTCCCATATAATTTCAAGTAAAAACTTCCAGGACTGCTATGCAATTGGGAATGGATTTGGATGAATCCCAAAAATAGAGGATATTGCAGCTAAATGAACTTGATGAAATCATACAATATGCTCTGTAGAGGACTACACTTAATCAAGAACAAAGGAATAAATGGAATGACAAGTATATCAAGAAGAAATATTTTCAGCCTGGTGATTGGGCCCTTCTATATGATAGTAGGTTCAAGAGTTTCAAAGGTAAATTCTCCACTTGATGGTTGGGACCCTATGAAGTAGACACAAATTATGACAACGGTTCAGTGAAGATAAATACTATTGATAAAGATCATACCTCCTTTGTTGTAAATGGGCATCAGTTTAAAGTATATCATAAGCCTATGTCTAAAGAGGATTTTATCAAACAAGTTCTTTAGAATTATGAAATGCAATTGGTAAGCAAGAGGGGTTCTCCTCCTGTTGAACCACCACTGTAAGTTTTTGTTGTGTGAATTGATTTAACTTTGTACATATAAATATATAGTTGTGCGTTAGATAGTGATTTTTGGTGTTACTAACAAAGGAATACTTTTTTTTTGTTCTCATGTAGATAAGAAATAATGAGGACATCTACCAGAGGTGATTTTATTCCTTTACCCAACCCTGGTAGACTACTCATGGGAAAGGAGAAAATTGGATTTTTATTTAAGTTTTTCAGACGCCTAAAAATTGAAAACACTGGAAAGCATTAACTGATCTGGACTCGATAAAAATCCACAGGACAATATAAGGAGTTTTCTTTAAGTTTTTCGAACTCCTAAAAATTGAAAACATCGGCGAGAATTAACTAACATGGGCTCGAGAAAAATCCACATGACAGTATAAGGATTTTTCTATAAATTTTTTAGACTCCTAAATATCTAAAAATTGAAAACACCGGCGAGCATTAACTGATATGGGCTCGATAAAAATCCATGGGACAATAGTAGTTAGGTTCTTGTTTCCAATAAAATGGAAGTGGAAACAAAAGTAGTGGTTTGTTTGGTTCCAAAAAGAGAAGGCTTTTGCACCTATACAGGAGGATATCCAGCTACATTTTCCTTCTTATTACAGAGCTTGGAGCCCAATCATTGGATCTTTTGCCTCATTTTATGATACTTCCACTGCATTTTCAAAATTTCATTCAGATCCATTATGATTTGCCTATACTAGTGTGTTGTTCATAATTTTTCAACATGATTCATTCAGAGGAACAAATCCATATACAACATTAGTGAGTACCAACCTCTACTTCAGCTTGACCCTCAGAACATGTTTAGACATGAATAACAAACCTACAAGATTCCAGGTACTTTTCCAAAGTTCGTCTGGTACTGAAAAAGTTTCTCTGTGTTGTTCCAATATTTAAAAAATCCTCTAAGCTAGTCTGGTACTAAAACGATAGTGTTGTGATGATCTAGTACTGAATTTGTGCTCTGATATTAACGAGGGGATTTGGGTAACATTGCTCTACATTTTATATTGCTTTAATGATTTGAATGTATTCCAAGTAATAGAGGTATGGACTCAATGTTTATTCCTTTTTATTCAGAATCACAAGAATTTTTCATTTTACATATGGTTACCCTCATATTCCCTTTTTATTTTGAGTCACTAAACCTCCATATAATTATTTTCTAAGGTTCTTCATGATTCCCCTTGTTTCAAAATCAATGATAATGTACACAAATCTCTTCATAAGGTGATCGTCCAGTTTGGCAAATCTTGTCAAAAATTCTCGTCTGTATGATGACAAAACTATGATTATACCACTTCATATGAACTCATGTTGTTTAAACTTATGAAGTTGAATGCTACCCAATGGTGAGTTTTGGTAACATCACCCACATTCGTCGTAATCATTGCGGAAACCGGTAGGAGTGGGATGTGACACTACTTGTGGGTATGATCATCACCTTATCCATGAACACAATCCTTAGACATGATTTCTAAATTCTTCCTTACTTTGCTATCATTTCAAAGAATTGACCATTGTCCTCTCATTTTCATTATATATGCTCGTTAATTAACCATCCAGATGAGCGTTAATTAAGCATTTTTTTGTTATACACCACTTGATTCACTCCTATTATCTCTTTACTTTGCCTCCATCACCATGTTCTCGTAATTTTAAGTCCAGTACCAAACCCTCGCCTAAATTTTGTTACCCATACTTGTTTTAAAATTTGTCTTTAATTCATCATGGGGGTTGACAGGCACGAACCAGTGTTTCATCTATATAGAGAAACAAAGGAGTATCAAGCTTGCAAATAAAAATTTGAAAAGGATGGTCGGGTTCCCTTCTTAGAAAAATTTAGAGAACATCATGAGGGGGTATATCGTGCCTTCGTCCAGAGTTATGATGGAGAGAGCATCTAGTTGGGTGACCTAAAACTAACAATTATTGAAGCTACCACAGAAGAGGCAACTAGGTTACCTTCCACTGGAGAGAAGTATTTCAAAGGCATCATTGTGGGCAGGGGCATCTATCAAAACAATTTGAAACCCGAGCACCTGGACCCAGATTGGATGAAAGGTATCTCCAGAGGTTGGATCATAGAGGAATATTGTACAATGCTTTTCTTCTTACAGAAATTTTTATTGCGAAGGGAGGTATGAAGTAACATTTCTTTATCATTTAAGGCTTTTATTGCATTTTGAAGGAGTCCCACACATAGAATTTCCTCATTTCCTGTGGATGAGTCTAAACAATATGGTGAGGGGTGTTAAGTCTGCATCCAAGAAACCCGAAACCAGTCTTTACGACCATGGACTGATGAAAATATTGGTTGTCCATGAATTGAGAAAATGAGACAATAGTTGGAAGAAATTCCTCACAGAAAAATTTGCTCACGAGAATTCTAAGTCCGTATAAGGGAGTGTAAAATGGGAACATAGTAAAGGGTAAGACGGGAAGAAGGGAGATAACATAAAGAAAGGAAAGAAATTTAGTAATAAAATCGATCATGTTGGCCCTAGATCACCACAATATGTAAGTAAATTGGACAAAGGGAAGACAATAGTTTTAGAATAAGAGCTTGCACCTACGGTGGCACAATCATCCAACATCAAGAAAAATTGACTAGACCTATCCACGAAAAGTAAAACACAAATCGATGTGAGAAAGAGGAAGAAACAGAGGTTTGGGAGAGATGTTGGGAAGGTTGTAGACACTATCCCCAAGGTAATTGTTGAAGTACTTCACAAAAAGGATGGGGAAATTACATAAAGTGTTACAAAAGGAGTTCTTGAAATACCCAGGAACAAGTTTGGGAAATTGCAGAGAATACTCCAGAAGTTATTGTTAAAGTGCCTAAAGAAAAAGGTGGAAAAGTAGAAAAGACTCCTAAATTGAGAGTCAACAGCAAGAGGAAATCCATGTTCCTGTTATCACACCTGAGGAAGTCCCAGGTCCAAGACAAAGAACCACTCGGAGTATGGTTAAGTAGGGGATAGTTCTTCATGCCCCTTCTTTTGCAGAAGATCCAGTGGACATTCCAACTTCACCAGAGAAATAAGAGATGTATGTGGAGAATATTAGTGAAGCAAAGGAATTAGTGATAGAAACACTAAAGGACTTAAGGAGAGAATTTGAAGCCAAGGAAGAGATAACAGAAAAGCATCACATGAACCAATCAACTCCCTGACCAAACATCAGTTGGAATTAAAAGTTAAAAACCTTACAAAATAGAATGGAGAGTTGAAACAAGAAATAGAGGAGTATAAAGTGTTGGATAGGCATATCAAGAAAGAGAACGCATAGTTGAAGAAGAATAACTACATACTACAGGGAGAGCATGATTAGGTCTCTGCCAAGTTGAACAAAGTTTTGTGCCTAGTCCAGTATACATGAGTCATTAAGAGGGAGCTCAAGGATGAGGCTTCAGGGATGGATATCTTAAAACCAGGCAGCTAATGTTCAAGAAAGGTATAGGATGAGCACTAGTTTTGAAATTTTGAAGACTAACTCATCATTTTTGCATGAGGGCATGCAATGACTTAGGCATAGGGGAAATTTTGAGCCTCCTTTTTGTCACCTCCAATTGCCTTATCTTTCCCATATCCTGACCAATTTTTCCTAATACTGATGCACTTTCTGCCTATTTTCCTCATCAAACATGCCCTTTAAACAATTATTGCATACCTATGAGGTAACTGATGTTTAATCATAATTTATGGTGATTTATTAATAATTAGGATTGAATATTTGTTGTTTAAGAACTTTCTAGTTAATTTGGATGGTTCAAGAAGACTTCATGACAACAGTTCATGTTGTTGAGATCGTTTGGTAATCGTTGTTGAGGTCATCTGGTACCCATTGTTGAGATCATCTGGTACCGATTGTTATGCTCACATGGTACCGACTTGTATGTCTGTGTGTGTCCAATACCGATTGTTATGCTCGTTCGGTACCGACTTGTATGATTGTGTGCATCCGGTACCAAGTTATGGAGATCTACGCGTCCGGTACCTGTTCTGAATTCCCAGGATTAGATGTTGGAATGATATTATTATAGATGAGTCCAAGGAATTTGTTGGTTCAAACATTCTTTGTTCACTGGAGATCATGATACATTTCATCACTTATGCACTTCGTGTCATGAGGGTGAAATCATTTCCTTAAAAATCGATGTACCATCCAATTGTAATAATTATACAATTATTTGATGTTATCTTCAGACTTGGATTGTAACGACTGCTTCTCTTTAAAGAGAGAGATCCTTATAGATGATAGGATATAGAGAGATAAAATAAAGCACAGTTATGTTGTAAGTTTTGTTCTGGAACGATTGTGGATTGTACCTCCATTTTTATGAAGTAATGATATAATTTTTGTTTATGGATTATATGTATGCGTTTACATCTTCTCTTCTATAGGATTTTCTTAAGAGATGCCTTGCTGGTATGGGAAGGGCCCATCGACCCAACTAAGGTAAGTCTCTTTGTAATTAATTGTGAATATGATTCTAATTTTCTGTGTTTGTGAACAAAGTAATGTCGTGTTTTGATTACATCATTTAATTCCTTTTTGGTTATGTTTCAGTGATGCATTTGGTAGCAGGTCACATGGATGTATGGTAATTTTGAGTAAGAGAGAGTTGTGTGTGTAATGTGAGATATTTGAATGTCATGATTTCTGAGTAATGATTTGACATCTTTGTGTGAGTATGCGAGAACAATTATTCAATTTAAGTGCCTTAGTGTTTTGTCTAGAAAAATGTTGTAGTGTTTGTTTTTGTTATACAAATCTAAGGACATGTTGGATATCCATATTTCACCATACATGAGCCTGCAATGGAGAATTATACCATACTTATATTTCTTTCCTTGAATTGATTAGGTTATACTTTGCATACACAGACACAATTAAGACCTCCATATCTCACCATACATGCACTTATGATGGAGTGTTTTTACCTACCCGGTAATTCTTTTAAGATTGATTAAGTTTCAAGAGCATTAATTGTTGTTTGTGTGGTTTTCCCAAGACATAGAATCATAGTTCATCTTTATCTTTCATGAGCCAAAAATGACCAGATCCATCCCCTGAGCAAGAATTCTAGATTATATGTTTGTTGATCAGTTTTGTTTTCTGAATTTTGAATTGTGTGTGTGTGGAGTGTTATTTGAAAGGTGTGAAACAAAGTATTTGGTTTCAAACGTTTTTTCTTACATAGACTATACTTAGTAGACATAGACAATTATCTGTTATCGGTACATATAGTACATCAACTCTATTGATTACGAAACCGGATTGACATATTAAATGATTGGAATATATTGAGCATATACTTGCACCAATAGAATGTTTGAACCAGAGACAGAGTTACTTACAGCCATGACCAATCCATTATAGTTTTCTTGCAATGAGCACAAGATCATAATTTCCCTAACCTCATCATCATAGGTCACTTTTACATAACTTAGTTGATTAGTAACCTTATTAAATTCATTTAAATGATCTGCAACATACCCACCTTCTAACATCTTCATATTAAATAATTTTTTCAATATAAATACCTTGTTGGAGGCTGA
>ML852707.1:29886-53032 GCA_009831015.1 Picea engelmannii | reverse complement strand
AAAACCCAACCAATCCTTTGCTATATTCTTCAAGAGAAAGATCTCCCACACCATCACCAAACTTAGCACACAAGAGGGTGTTGTAATTTTCATAATTTCAGACCACAACTTCTGAAATCATGAGATGACACAATGATAAGTGTGTTTCCTCAATGGGGATTCATCTTTATTTATACAAGACTTATCACATCAAATGATGTGTCTATTGGCGCAATAGGACCGACCTTAATAACTCATAATATAATTAATAATTACCATATTAATTATCTTTTACATTAATTATCTTTCACTTTAAGGTGGGGCCGACCTGTACCCTTTACATCACAAATGGGGTTACATGTAAGTCTAACTCTTAGAAAATATAGCAAGGGATCTCATACACCCACTAGTGCTCAGCCACTAGGGGCACGTCCACATGTGCTCAACCACATGGACGTCCAAGTCTCTATCTCACTGCATCTCATAGGAGAATCATCATAATATACACTGACTAGTTCTCAGCCACTAGGATTATGTCCAACTGTGCTCAGCCAGAGGAACGTCCTAATCAACAAATATCTCACTACAATTCATATGAGAATCATCTAGAGTATCAAATCATCTCAACTCTTTGCACAGAGGAGAACAGTAAACCCATCACATGGGCTCCTTCACCCCTCACAGGGGTACACATCATTTCATCTCCGTCTCAAAGAGAACGACACACCCATATCATGGGAGTCTTCCCTTCATAGGGGCAAAAAGCATTCCATCTTCGTCTCAGAGAGGAATGACACACCCATATCATGGGCACACCCAACTCATGGGCTTCCTTACCCCACACAGGGGCACACAATGTTCCATCTCCATCTCAGAGAGGAACTACATACCCATCTCATGGGAACACCCAACTCATGGGTTTCCTCACCCCACACAGGGGCACACAACGTTCCATCTCCATCTCACGGAGGAACAACACGCCCATCTCATGGGCACACCCAACTCATGGGCTCTCTCATAGGTTGACTCACTCAGTTTGTGTCCTGGAGGATGTCTCACGTAGTTGTAATCATCAACACTCCCTCTCAGCTAGGGAGGCATTCTCCATCGGGCCAAGTCTCACACGTAAGTACTCAAACTTTGTCTTGGTTGTAGTCATCAACACTCCCTCTCAACTAGAGAGGTATTCTCCACCAAGCCAAGTCTCTCATGAAAGTACTCGAACTTCATCTTGGCAAGCGATTTGGTGAAGATATATGCAATCTGCTCATGCGTAGGAAGGTATTGCACGTGTACTTATTTCATCTACACCATGTCTCTAATATAATGATATTTTATCTCAATGTGTTTCGATCTATCATGAAACACTGGTTTCTCAAAGATATTCACACAACTCTGGTTATCATAATGAATAATGGTAGGATCCATCTAATGATCAAATAAATTTGTCAGAAGCTTGTGAAGCCACACTACTTCACAAACTGGCACACTCAATGGCTACATAGCTTTGTTTCCTGTTGCACCAAGAAACCATGGTAGACCCCAAGGTAAAACAACAACCAGATGTGTTCTTCCAGTCCACTTCGCTCCCTGCCCAATCTGCATCGGCATATACTAGGTCTGGTGTTAACCATAAACATCAATGATCCAATCAGTTGTCAGTACACATGTGGATCAATCTCATCTAAATCGGAAGAAGCCTCATTCATATTCTTCAAGTTCATCATCATCAGTGTAGGCATGGATTTGCATTCCATCATCTCGAATATTTTCATTGTATCTCATCAGTTCTTTGTCATACTTCTAGTCTCAAGAAGTAGTGCATCATACCCAAATCCTTCATTTCGAAAACATAAGTCAGTGTTCTCTTGTATTTCAGTAATAAGTCTTTCTGAACCTGTAAGGAATAAATCATCCACATGCAGGACCAAGATCAGACACTCGTTACCAACAATATGATAATATAGGTTTGGATCATCAGCACTCTTGCTGAAATCCAAACTCATCAAGAATCCATCCATTTTCTCATACCAAGTACGAGGTGCTTGCTTTAGTCCATACAGGGATTTCTTCAACCCGTACACATGATATTTCTCATCGTATGTCACAAATCCCTTTGGCTGCTTGATGTAAATTTCTTCCTCAATATCATCATTGAGAAACGTTGTCTTTACATCCATCTGATGTAGTTTCCAACCCATGGATAATAGTACAAATGGAAGTGTATCAGGCTACTGGATCAAATGTCTCATCATAGACAAATTCCTATGTTTGTGAGAATCCTTTGGATAAAAATGTCTCTTTATATTTCTCGACACTTCCATTAGCTGCATGCTTGATCTTATAGATCCACTTGGAAGTCATTATAGAGTTCCCTTTTGGTCTCATAACAATATCCCATACATCATTCTTCAAGATATACTAATATTCTTTTGTCATGGCATCTTGCCATACCTGCTCACTTGTAGCTTCTCTGTGACAAGAAGGCTCAGAATCAATGATGTGGCTCATGTCTGAAAGGTAACTCGAAAATCTCTTTGGTCTATTTCTCTCTCGGGATGTTCCTTGAGGGGTTTCATGTCCCTCTACCTCTTGTAGAGTTTTTCGAGACCAGATAGGCCTTTTATGACCTACTACAATGTATCTGGTCATATCAACTGGACCAATGGTTGTCTCCCTCTGAACTGCTAAAGGGGAGAAGGTAATGTCTCTTCCTTCTTCTCAAATAGTTTGACTCCTTATGAGTCAAGTAACTCCCTCTGAAATTGGAAGGATGAACATATTCCTTTGTTGTTAACCTGCATGGAACAAGAAAAAAAAGGAACTGAAACAAGACAAGAATATCTCCTACAGGATAATAATGAGTACATCTCTAGAGTCAAAACAATTTAAGTATTTTTGTCATAGCTACAACACCTACTTTTAATGTAGCAACCTTAGAAATGATAATTAAAACAATCAAACATGGAGTCTTCACTTCCAGTGTGTTGTTCCTCTGAATGTATTGAGATCCATCTGGATCCATGATTTACAACAAGGGTTCCTTCCTCCTGTGAGTACCATTATGAAAATGATGCAAATAATATATACAAATGCATACCTAAGAGTGTACACCAATGAATATTTTTCTTTCTTGTCAATGTCATAATGAGCAGTGATATTCCTTGCTTGTTTACCATAGACTAGAAGGAAAATTATGTTGTTGCAGTTTCTTGTGGCCACCTGCCACTACTACACTCTCCACATTCTTCCATCTAAGTCTGAATTTTTTACTGAGAATCACCCTTAATACAATATCCTTCCTCTGCGGCAACAATATTCTCTATTGGTCTTCAACAACCCTCAATCCCATTTGTTTCTCTTTGCCTCAAACTTGGTAAAGTTGTTGCCTTGGAATTGGCACAAGAAAAACATCACATAGTTTCAATGTAGCTTTAGGTCTTCAAAAACTATGACCTCATATCTGCCTTGAATGAATATTCAGAATAGGTTGTATATGAGCCTCAGAACAACACAAAAGCACCCTTAGATATGAACTTGGTTTAGCCTCAGAAAAGGCCTTAAAATTGCCCTTATATCTGCCTCAATTCTCCTCTTAACCCACTCAGATATGCACCTCATATCTATCAACAATTTGGCCTTTGCTGCTATCAAACTATGGCCTCATAACAGGTCTTGTATTTTCAATAAGAATTGCTCAAAATTCTTTCCAAACACTGCTTCAACAAGACAACCTTAGACTACTATTACAGACTTTCCAAAACTTAGTTTATGCTGACATGAATTTGTTTATAAGGAGGCCTCAGATCTAGCCCTAGGTTTACTTCACTCTGTCATAAAGGATTCATCCGGAATTGTCTCATATTTGTACAAGGAAATGGCCTCAAATTCATATAGAGGATATCCTCAGTTCTTCCCTCAGATATAAGCCTCTTAATTGTCACCATAGAAGGTTAATCTTTCATCCATAGAACAATTTTAAATATGCCTTAAAACATTTTGTTGGAGAATACCCCTTAACTTGGTTAAAAAAGTAATTAGAATAGGTCTCAAAGCATGCCTAAATTTACCTCAGAATATGCCTCAAGCTCGGCCTTACTGTTTCATAAATTTACCTTAGATTTTGACCTTAAAAAAACTGGTCTAAAATTGTTTACAGTATGCGGTTATGGCTGCCTCAAGAACTCCTGGACTGTCGACTACCTCAGACTATCCTGAATCCATAAAACAGACCTATAGATAGCATCTCGATCCTCTTCTAGGCTGTGGCTACCCTTTTCTAGCGGGTTGAGCCACCAAGGAGCAGGTGGCTTCCTTCCCATGTTGTCCAAGATACTTAAACAAGATTCGGTCAGGGTCTTAGTCCTGTGACCAACATTAATTTTCACCTTAGGGTTTTAGGAAAAGGTTTGGTCCTCTCCTTACTTCAACCGTAGGGATATTATGTCTTCTTGAATGTGCAAGGGGTCATCTTCAGGGCTTGCTCAGATACCATGTTGAATTTTATGGTAAGTTGACGCATTTTAATTTTTTACTGTTTATCATAAACTGAACCATAATCATTTTGTAGCAACACAATGGATGAAATTGATCCAAATTATCTTTGAGAATGAAATGAAAGCAGAGATATTACAATGAAATACACATAAATATTGCCAGAAATAGAGAAATACAGTAATACATTATTTCTATTAATGAAAGAAATGTACAGAGACTGTAAAAATACAAAGTGAAAGACTCGCTAGAATGGTGGCATATTATCTCTAAGAAGAGATGTGACAACTACTCGCATTCACAAGAATATTCTTATTACAATGAGGCTCCAAAGGCCTTTTTAACATAAGTAAAATCCAAAACCCTAACCCCAGAAGATGAAAAGCCAAAAGGTTTGCGGGCCCTGATGGGGGTAATTGATATGTCAACTTTTTGAGGGCGTAAAATTTGCATACAATCTCCATTTGGGGTGATAGATACACTATTGGAGAGGTATAACCGAGAAGAACAATTTCGAATGGTTCGAGCTAGTGTCTTTGGCAGTTTCTTGGACCCCAAATCACCAAAAAACATCGTTTAGGGCCTCAAAACAGCCCCAAAATCTTGGAACCCGAAAAACTACCAAGATGGAAAACTGTTTTTCAAGCCTGTGGCATAGGTGGGTGGTCACCGATATCCACCTAGATCAATCCTCCCTCCTTAGGAAGAAATGGTCTCCATTGCGTTGAGTTTCTGGGCGAGAGGGGGAAGCGTTTGTTGAACTTGAACCTTGGTGAGTTGCTTGCCTTGATGGAGACGTCACACTACTTGGTTTGTTGAAGAAAGTCACGAACCTGTTGTTGGCGGGGTTGGATTTGTTCAACCGGTTGGGATACATGAGATGTATGTGTGCAGAAGGAATATTTTCACTTTACTACAGTCTTTTCGACCCGCTTTTGTTGGGTAGAAGGTGCTTGGGCCAAGTTTATAGTGGTTGCAGTATCCTTATGTTCACCTTTCGAACATATTGTGAAGAAGCTGAATTTTGTAATATGAGATACTACCTTGTAGCATTGTTTAGGTGGGACCGTAGTTGGAACTACCTCTGGTATTCTATAGAGATGCCCCTCAAAGTAACAATGACACAACGAGGTCGAGACTCATAAATAGCATGGCGCTTCCACATATATGTCTGGCCCAAGAGAACATCACATACATCAAGTGGGGAAAAATCACATAATACCTCATCCTTGAAGGGTTGGATGCCGTATGACAATCGACACTGTTCGCTGACACAAAGATCTCGTCCCTGGTGAAGCCACCTGATGTTGTATGGTTGCGAGTGTGGTGTTGTCGACAATCCCAACTGTTTGATGACCTCTGTTGAGATGAGGTTCTTCTGCCTTCCGCTATCAAGAATAAAATGCAGTGGGGTCCCCTTCACCCACATCTGTGAATGAAAAAGGCACTCCCCCTCTTCAGGATTTGTTGGTTCTTCTGGTTGAATTGTTGCAGTGGTGACAATAACAGTGGGGTTTGCATCAATGATCTGTCTTTTACCAGTATTTTCATAATCATATTTTGAATCAGGGTTTGGCTCCTTGTCTTTGATATCAGCCACCAACGACTGTTTTGAGAGACATTCATCGGTGTTGTACCAGGGGATTTTGTGGAAATTACACCATTTTCCAGTGTCCTTCATCTTCCCATGACCCTTCTTTTTCTGTGTCTTAGAATGGTTTTCAGGAAGCTGTTTGTTAGGGTCATATTTCTCATACTTTGGTTGTTGTGGGACTTGCAGATTTGAACTTCCACTTGCTCTGGTGCTTGAATTTATGCTCGATTTTAACATCATATCGATAAGAAGTATCAAGTGATGAGATGTCTAGAAAATCCATTTTAGTTTGGATGTATCTATGTAGAGCCCCACAGTATTTCAGAACCAAATGTTGCTTAGAGTCTTTGATACCCAATTTGGTGTGCAAGGTATGTAAGGTATTGGTGAACTCTAGCATTGTGTGGCCCCTCTCTTGTCGCAGTGTGGTCCATCTCATGTATCGGTCCTCATAGTTTCCAACATGGTAATATTGTTCCTTTACCTCATCCACAAAAAAATCCCAAGTGGGCTCGACCCCATATATTCCATACTCCTCTGTGGAACTTTGCTCCCAGTAAGTTTCCCACCAATGTTTGACATGGGGGAGAGCCTTAAGGAGAACGAAGATGATATTTTCTCCGTCGAAAAAAATGTGAACAAATAAATAACCTTCTAACATATTTCACCATTTATCTAGGGCATCCACATCTATTTGGCCTTCAAATATAGCAATATCAAAATTGACCTGTACCTTGAAAGGCGAGGTGCCTCCAAACTGGTCTCTTGATGAAGATGCACCTGATGCTATCAACCGACGTTGAAGGATGTGGGAAAAATTATCCATCATTTCGTCTCTCTGTCGCGTGAGATATTTCTTAAGAAACAGATGAAAGCGATTGTCCTTAAGAGAGACAAGCTCAAGACCCAACTTTCTATACTCGGACCTCGTCGGGGACATGCACTAAAAAACGATCAAGAGCAGCCTGTTTTGATACCACTGATCCGGATTATTTTTGAGAACAAAATGAAAGCAAAGATATTACAATCAAATACACATAAATATTTCTAGAAACAGATAAATACAGTAATACATGATTTCTATTAATGAAAGAAATGTACAGAGACTGTAAAAATATAGAGTGAAAGACTCTCTACAATGGTGGCAACTTATCTATGAGAAGAGATGTGACAGATACTTGCATTCGTAAGAAGATGATTGCTACAATGAGGCTCCAAAGGCCTTTTTAACATAAGTAAAATCCAAAACCCTAACCTTGGAAGATGAAAATCCAAAAGGTTTGCGGGCCCCGATGGGGGTACTTGATATGTTAACTTCCCAGGGGCGTAACTTTTGCATACGATCTTCGTTTGGGGTGCTCAATACACCGTTGGAAAGGTCTAACCGAGAAGAAAATATTTTGATTGGTCCAAGCCAATGCCTCTGGTAGTCACCTGGACCCCGAATCCCCAAAACATGTCGTTTAAGGCCTAAAAACGGCCCTGGAAGCTTGGAACTCGAAAAACTATTGAAAAACTGCCAAGATGGAAAACTGTTTTTCAAGCCCGTGGCATAGGTGGGTGGCCACCAATATCCACCCAGATCATAAATAAACCAATATCCCAATAATAATAACCATGGACAGGAACACAAGAAGTATCATAGGAAACCCTTCTCAACAAGGGAAGAAAACCCAACCAATCCTTTGTTATATTCTTCAAGAAAAAGACCTCCCACACCATCACCAAACCTAGCACACAAGAGGGTGCTGTAATTTTCATAATTTCGGACCACACCTTCTGAAATCATGAGATGACACAATGATAAGTGTGTTTCCTCAATGGGGATTCACCTTTATTTATACAAGACTTATCACATCAAATGATGTGTCTATTGGCACAATAGGATCGACCTCAATAATTCATAATATAATTAATAATTACCATATTAATTATCATTTACATTAATTGTCTTTCACTTTATGGTGGGGTCGACCTGTACCCTTTACATAAAAAATAGGGTTACAGGTAAGTCTGACTCTTAGACAATATAGCAAGGGATCTCATACGCCCACTAGTGCTCAGCCACTAGGGGCATGTCCACCTGTGCTCAGCCACAGGGATGTCCAAGTATTTATCTCAATGCATCTCACAGGAGGATCATTGGAATACATACTCACTAGTGCTCAACCACTAGGATTACATCCAATTGTGCTCAGCCACAGGAACGTCCTACTCAACAAATCTCTATCTCACTGCGTCTCATAGGAGAATCATCTGGAGTATCACATCATCTCAAATCTCTGCACAGAGGATAGTCGTAAACCCATCACATGGTATCCTTCACCCATCATAGGGGTACACATTGTTTCATCTTCGTCTCAAAGAGAACGACACACCCAACTCATGGTAATCTTCCCTTCACAAGGGCAGACAACGTTCCATCTCTGTCTTAGAGAGGAATGAAACACCATCTCATGGGAACACCCAACTCATGAGCTTCCTTACCCCACACAGGGGCACACAATTTTCCATCTCCGTCTCAGAGAGGAACTACACACCCAACTCATGGGCTTCCTCACCCCACACAAGGGCACACAACATTCCATCTATGTCTTAGAGAGGAACAACACACCCATCTCATGGGATCTCTCACAAGCCAACTCACTCAGTTTGTGTCCTGGAGGATGTCTCACATAGCTGTAATCATCAACAATATGCAGATACATAAGTGGTCGAATTTCCTATATAAACATATACGAAAGTTGGTCAGCTTCCATATATGCGCATAAACAATAGTGGATTTCGTATATGTGCATATATGAAATTCGACCACTTTTGTAGATGCACTATATGGAAGTGGTCAACTTTCATATATGCGCATATGCAGAAGGGGCCAACTTTCATATATGCACATATACGAAAGCCAACCACTTACATATATGTGCATATACAGAAGTGGTCGACTTCCGTATTTGTGCATATACAAAAGTGGTCGGATTCCGTATATATACATATATGAAATATGGCTTCCATATATGCACATATACGGAAGTGTCTGACATCCATATATGCACATATATGACAGTTAATGCATCTAAGGAAGCCATGCAGAAGTGGTTGCCTTCCGCATATGCGCATACATAAGTGGTTGACTTCCATATATGTGCATTTATGGAAATGGCCTACTTCTGCATATGCGCATATAGAAGTGGTTGACTTCCATAAATGCACATATACCAAAGTCGGTCGAATTTTGTATGCACTTATATGAAATCCTACCACTTTTGTATATGCACATATACAGAACTCGACCACTTCTGTATATGTGCATATATGGAAGTTGTTGGCTTCCTTATATGCGCATATACGAAATTCGGGCACTTCCATATATTCACATATATGGAAGTGGTCGACTTCTGTATATGCGCATATAAGGAAGGTGGATTCCATATATACGCATTTACAAAAGTGATCGACTTTCATATATGCACATATACAGAAGTGGTCGACTTCTATATATGCACATATATGGAAGTGGTCGTATTTCGTATATGCGCATATACAGAAGGTGGCTTCCATATATGTGCATATACTAAAGTGGTCGGATTTCGTATATGCACATATACGGAAGTGGATGTCTTTTGTAGGTGTGCATATATGGAAATCAACCACTTCCATACATGTGCATATACAAAAATGGTCGACTTCTCTATATGCGCATATATGAACTGGTCGAATTTTGTATATGTGTATATATGGAAGTCGGTCAGTTTCTGTATATCATGTATGTAAATTGACCACTTATGTATGTGTGCATATATAGAAGTGGTCGGCTTCTATATATGCACATATACAGAAATCGAACCCTTTTGTATATGCATATATGGAAAGGGTCAACTTTTGTATATGTGCGCATATATAGAAGTGGCCGACTTCCATATATGCACATATATGGAAGTGGTTGGTTTCAGTATATACACATATACGAAAGTGGTCGGCTTACCTATATGCACATATCCATAAGTGATCGACTTGTGTATATATGTATATACGGAATTCATTCGGCTTCCGTATATTTGCATGTACGAAAGTGGCCCACTTCCGTATATGTTCATATATGGAAGTGGTCGGCTTCCGAATATGCACATATACAGAATCCAACCCCTTCTATATATGCATATACGGAAAGGGATAGCTTCTATATATGCGCACATATGCAAAAGTGGTTGGATTCTGTATATGCACATATACAGAAGTCGACCGACTTTCATGTATTCACATATATAAAAGTGGACAACTTCTGTATATGCGCATATACAAAAACTGGCTTCCGTATATGCACATATATGGAAGTGGTCAGTTTTAGTATATACGCATATACGAGAGTGGTCTAATTTCGTATATGAAGATATATAAAATGTGTTTTCTGTATATGTGCATATACACAAGTGGTCATCTTTCATATATGTTCATATACAGAAGCCACCTTCCGTATATGTGCATATACGAAAGTGGTTGGCTTTTGTATATGCACATATACGGAAGGGGTCTACTTTCGTATATGCACATATACATAAGAGGTCTACTTTTGTATATGTGCATATATGGAAGTCGGTCACTTTCGGAATTTGGCCACTTCCGTATATGTTGGCTTTCATATATTCACATATGCAAAAGTGGTCAGCTTTCATATATGCACATATATGGAAGTGGTCGAATTTTGTATATATTCGTATATAAGGAAGTCAACCACTTTTGTATATTTGCATATATGGAAGTCGATGTATATGTGTATATAGGGAAGTGGACGACTTCAGTATATACGCATATATGAAAATCGACCACTTTCACATATATGGAAGTGGCCGACTTATATGGAAGTCGACCACTTCCATATATGCACATATACATAAGCGATCAGCTTCTGTATATGCGCATATATGGAAGTGACTGGAATTTGTATATCTGCATATATGAAAGGTAGCTTATGTATATGCACATATGCAGAATTGACTAGCTTTTGTATATATAGATACACGGTAGTCGATGCATATGCGGAAGTTGTCGTCTTCTGTATATGTGCATATATGGATGCTAACCACTTCCATATATGTACATATACGATAGTGGTCGACTTTTGTATATGCGCATATACGAAAATCAATAAGCTTTTGTATATGTGCATGTCCTCAAGCTTTTCCTGGATGAAATGCAATAGAAATCATGGTATGTGCAACGAGGTTTTCCTAGATCAAGATATAACGGTTTATGATGATAAGAAGAGGTACTTGAATTAAATTATTATTATTGGTGGAGGCCCATATCCATGGGAATATGGATGAGATGAGGGATCTATATTGTCTTGACCCCTCATTTGAAGAATTATGATATTGTATGCCAAAGAAACCTTGACATAAGAAAAATAGGAATTTGAGATAGGAAGGTCTCGAAAGAGGACAATCCAATAGCTGATCGAAGGAAGATAGAGAGTGACATAGTGATGATCGAGATGTGTTGTTAAGATTAGAGTCCTTTAATGAAAATGAATTTGCTCTTTGTATTAAGTTGTATTCTTAATTACTCAATTTCCTTAGCCCAAGCTAGCTCTAGATTTTAGATGTTAATAGAATAAGAGCGAACAACAGGAGTTATAAGTGTCTCATAGGTGAAGGGAATGGATATTGAGAAGGATAGAAAGGAAGGAATAATTTTTAAAGAGAGAATAAGAAGAAAACATTATAGGGATTTCAAAATATAAAACGAGCTTCCTTGGTCAAATTACTTTAGTTGGTCAAAGTTCAAAGAAAAAAGTATTTTTATGTAAGAACTATAATTGATAGGACCTCTGATGAAGGAACTATGACTAACATGAACTATGAATACAAGGAACTTTGATGAAGGAATTATAACTAATGAACTATGATTGGTAGGAACTTTGACTAATGAACTATGACTAAGGAACTATGATCAACAAGAGCCATGACTAACAAGTACTATGATCGATAGGAACTATGATTGAGGAACTATGACTAATAGGAACTTTGATCAATAAGAAATTTGATAAAGGAACTATGACCAACAAGAACTATGACATAAAATATAATTAAGGAAGGATACCCAATAGGAACTTTGATGATGGAGCTATGAATAATAGGAACCATTACTGATATGAACTCCAATTAAGGAACTATTGTTGAAATTGCACTTTTCGTAAAAAAAAAAAAACCTCCTCAACCATTTCTATAATTATGAGTTTTTCCTCAACTATTTTATTATTGAAATAGTGAATTTATAATAGTTGAAATTGCAAATTCAGGAATTATGACCAGTTGGAGATTTGACAAAGGAACTATGAGTTACAAGAACTATGACAAAAAATATAATCAAGGAAGTATGACCAACAAGAACTTTGACAATGGAACTACGAATGATTGGAACTATGACCAACGAGAACTTTGACTAATAAAAAATATCATTGACAAGAACTCTAATCGACAAGAACTTTGACCAATAGGAACTTTTCCATAATGAGAATTATGACTGAGGAAATATGATTGGAAAGAACGATGATTGATAGGAATTGTGATCGATAAAAACTATGACCGAGGAACTATCATCGACATGAACTCTAATGGAGGAACTTGATCAACAAGAACTTTAATTGATAAGAACTCTAACTGATGGGAATATTGACCAGGAGAAACTCTAATCGATGGTAACTATGAATGAGGAACTACATGATTGAAATTAATTGTGATCGACATGAACTATGACTGGTGATTTAGGAACTATGACCATCAAGAACTTTGATCGATAGGAACTCTGGCCAAGGAACTATGACTACTACAATAATGATCAACAAGAACTTTGATAAAGGCACTTTGACCATTAGTCGTAGTTCTAACATGAACTATGATCAACAAGTGCTTTGATGAAAGAACTATGAAGAAGTTATGATAGAGAAACTATAATCGAGGAACTATGATTGATATGAACTACGGACAATGGGATCTATGATTGAGAAATTATGATGGATGCTTTGATTGGGGAACTATTTTTTAAATTAAAGTTTTTAACAAAAAATGCAATTTCTCCTTAACTATTTTTAAATTGTAAATTTCTCTTCAACCATTTTATTGTTGAAAAAACGAATTTGTAATTGATGAAATTTCAATTTCTGTGTTTGTGGCCTATTATTGTTGATAATTGTAATTTCAACAATCAAAGACTACAATTTAGGAATAATAGAAATTGCAAATTTTTGTGGCCTATTATTGTTGATAATTGTAATTTCAACAATCAAAGACTACAATTTAGGAATAATAGAAATTGCAAATTTTTTAATCAACAATTGCAATATCAATGACTAAAAATTGCAATTTTAGAAATCTCAACAATTGATTAATTGCAATTACAACCATTGGATAATGAAATTTATGGAATTAGATATTTTTTTTAGAAATTATAAATTCCAATTTCATCAATTATAAATTCACAATTAACAATAAAATATTTGAGGAAAAAATAGTATTTACAAAAATAATTGAAGAAAAATTGCAAAATTTTAATAAAAATGTGTAATTTTGACAATTGATTAATTGCAGTTTTACTGTTCAGAAATTGCAATTCCAACTATAAGTTGACTACTAATTTAGCAATAAGATCTATCAATTTAAACAATCACAAATCTAAATGTGAACATTATAAAAATTGGTCATTTCAATAATTGATTTATTATAATTTTGGCAATTGGACATTGCAATTCATGAACTTAGAAATTGCAGTTTCAATGACTTGAATCCTTATCAACAGCGAGCTGAAAAAGTACTTCTAAATATTAGATTTAAAGTAACTTGTGTGGTATGTTTTTTCTCATACAAACTAATTATACTAATTTAAGCTTTAAGATTTGGGATTGCATATAACTGGTGTCCTAAGGATTTTCGAGAATATAATAGATTTATGCACTATAAAATTTATCATATATTTGTGATATTAGAAAACAAAAAATGAAATAGATTTTATCTTTGAATATTTTATTTTAAGTTGATATCTAAATTTTAAAATATTTATAATATTATTTATTTTCCTAATTTATGTAGAGACCATAAAATACAAAATTTGTGTAGAGATCGTAAAATACAAAATTTGATCCAAGTTGACATATAATTTTCTTCAATTTGCATAAATAATTCAATCACCAACATATAAGCAAAATATTCAGCAGAGATTAAAATCTATCTACAGCATGAAATAATTCAGCCATTCATAATAAAAAAATACTGTGTCAAACACTGCCCAAAACCGTGTTTCCTCCCTACCAGCTAGGAGCAACTTGTCCTGCTTCCTAGCTCCAGGATACTGTAAGAATATCCTGTCCCCGTTCCCAAAACCCCTAGCAAACTGGTGCCCCCTGCTTTTGATTCACCAAAGTCCACCAAAATCAAACTCCACACACCAAAATCCCCACAGAAATATATCCTCCTCCCCCGAAAGAATTATCCCCCTTCCCCTAAGACTCCTCCCTTCATATCCCTCCTTCATCGACTCTTTCCCCCTCATTAATTTCCTTATCCCTTTATTCATTATCTTATCCTCTTATTTAATGTCTTATCCTTTTATTTAATGTTTCTTATCCCCTTTATATACGTAAATCTTTAATAAATTAAATTATTAACCCGTTTAACTTATTACCCATGTCATTGAATGTGATATGTAATCAATTAATTAATTAATTAATCAATTAAAAGTTATAAACAATTAATTAATAAATTAATATTTAATTAATATTATTAATGCTAATTAATATTGAATTAAAACCATATTAAAACAATTAATTATTAAATTAATTATAATTAATAATCCATATACATCTATTTAAATAGAGTTGTTACAATCTATTAGAATTTTAAATTAAATATGTTTAGTAAAACTTCTTTCCAAACTTTTAAAATATAAAATTATATATTAAAATAAACCAATTAAATGACTAGTCATAAATACAATAAAAAGAATCATATAACAATCATCTTATTTATTATATTAAACAAATTAAATACAAAAGATCATTTTTTTAATTGATATTTTTTAATATTATTAAAGATAATAATCATGATGTTGGAAATAAAGGAATAAATAAATAAATTACATAATAAGATGGTAAACTTTTTGAAGGACAAACTACAAGGGAATGTTTGTCTCATTTATTATACTTGCCAATAGGCATGGTATATAGTGTTGAGTTAGGGTTGACTTTCTATTAATTCATGGTTAACTATAAAATATACACCTCTTTATCTAAAGTTTTAAAAAATAATGATTAATTTTAAATTTTAAATCTCATTTATTTGATATCTTATTGGCCAAAAACTTTGAAGTCTTATTGCTACCTTCACTTCCCCCAATGCTATTGTAATAAATATTTCCGCCATCTAGTCATTTCATGCCTACTCCTTCTCTCCTTCTCTCCTTAAACGATACTTTCATTATTATATTAGACAGATATATGCTACCTAGTAACCTAGTTTATCTTATCAATTACCATATTTAAAATCATTTTACCACTTTTTGATTTTGTTACATGTTTTTTTAAATCTTTATTATTAATTTAGTATATATTAATTAAATTTATTATAACATTCCATTGATATGTTTTTTAAATTTTTGTTATTAGTTTCTTAAAAGTAATAACGTCCGGTTTATAATTATATTGAGAGAATATGTTAATATTTTTTATTTTTATATTAAAAAAATAAATTAAATATTTTTCCTACAATTTTAAAATTTTTATACATAATGAATTTAAAATTAAGACTAGTTAAACTAATTACATTATGGGTAAAAAGAAATGTGGTGAATAAAATTTAAAGCTCCATAAATTTTATAGAATAATTATAAATATTTATATTATATTTTATTTTAAAAATATATTTTTATGATTTCCTAAAATATTTTTAATATTATTTTTATGTAGAAAGGCGTACACCTATTGATAATAGGCAGATTTAATAGGGGTTTAGTGCCTAATAAGTTTTCTATGAACATGATCAAATATGGCTGGAATCAAAATAAATGGCTGTGATTTCAATCATTAACTTCCTAACTATTATAAAGACATCCGTTTATGTGTTTAGTTTTTTACATTTACCTAATCATATTTAAAAATTACTTTGATAGCTAACTGATTGCCACTTAAGTGATTAACAAAAATTAAAATAATAACACCAAATAAATGAAGCTCAACCGTTTAAAATATTAACACAAATGAAATTATTTACTACATCATTTGCTCCATAATTTTTACTGCTCAGAGATTACCAACCAATTCTTTTAGACGTTCACCAGCCACGAGTTAGCAGCTGTGCTAGTTTTATAAATTCCAATAACTATATAACTATATAAACAATTCACATTTTCAAATCAAATTAAATTAAATATTTTTATCTTCAAATTAAATTAAATATTTTTAATTATTTGTTTTTAAATAAAATAATATATTTGGTCGCTAGCATCATATGCTGATGATCGCTGGCAGGATTAAATTAAATATTTTTAATTACTTGGTTTTGAATAAAATAATATATTTGGTCGCTAGCATCATATGCTGCTGATGATCGCTGGCATCATATGCTGATGGATGGAAGATGCATGCATGGCCTGCACTGACCATGATTGGTCCGCTGCAGGGTGAATAGCGCTTGCCATCCAATCTTCTGGTGTTAGTTACCTTCACGACTCTCCGAGAATCGTACCCCGGGCCCGCAGTGGAAAAGTTCTGCTCTGACTGTCCAATCCTCTGGTGTTAGTTACCTTCACGACTCTCTGAGAATCGTACCCCGGGCCTGCAGTGGAAAAGCTCTGCTCTGATTGTCCAATCCTCTGGTGTTAGTTACCTTCACGACTCTCCGAGAATCGTACCCCGGGCCTACAGTGGAAAATCTCCGATTGTCCATTCTTCTGGTGTAAGTTACCTTCATGACTCTCCGAAAATCGTACCCCGGGCGGCGAGCCTGCAGTGGAAAAGCTATGACTGTCGAATCTTCTGGTGTTAGTTACCTTCCCCACTCTGCCAAATGAATTCTCTTATATGCTTCGCTTGAAACACGTCGGGTTAAAGTATTGTGAAAAAATGGCGTGGCTGCCAAATTCATTTGGGAACTTAACGAGTCTCCAACGTCTTGACTTGCGGGGATGCTCCACTCTGCAGACACTACCAGACTCGATTGGGAACCTGAGAGGCCTCCAAAGTCTTGACTTGGTAGAGTGTTTTGCTTTGGAGACGCTTCCAGATTCCTTTGGGAACCTGACTGGTCTCCAAAGTCTTGACTTGGGTAGGTGCTCTGCTCTGCAGAGGCTCCCAGACTCTGTTGGGAACTTGACTCGCCTCCAAAGTCTTGACTTGAGCTGGTGCTTCTCTCTGCATAGGCTCCCAGATTCTGTTGGGAACTTGACGGGCCTCCAACATCTTCACTTGCGCAGGTGCTCCGCTCTGGTGACGCTCCCAGGGTCGATTGGGAATTTGACGGGCCTCGGAAGTCTTGATTTGGGTGAGTGCTCTACGCTGCAGACTCTCCCAGACTCGGTCGGGAACTTGACGAGTCTCAGAAGTCTTAGATTGGACTCGTGCTCCGCTTTGCAAACGCTGCCAGAGTCTGTTGGGAATTGGACGGGCATCCGAATTCTTGACTTGGGCTGGTGCTCCGCTCTGCAGAGGCTCCCAGAGTCGGTTGGGAACTGGACGGGCCTCAAAACTCTTGCCTTGGGCAGGTGCTCTTCTCTGCAGACGCTCCCAGAGTCGGTTGGGAACTGGGCGGGGCTCGAAAGTCTTCACTTGGGCAGGTGTTTCTCTCTGCAGACGCTCCCAGAGAGGGCTGGCAACTGGACGGGCCTCAAAAGTCTTCGCCTGAGCGGGTGCTCCGCTCTGCAGACACTCCCAGTGTCAGTGGGCAACTGGACGAGCCTCCAAAGTTTTTACTTGGATGGGTGCTCCGCTCTGCAGAGGCTCCCAGAGTCGGTTGGCAACTGTACGGGCCTCGAAAGCCTTCACTTAGACGACTGCTCCGCTCTGCAGACGCTCCCAGAGTCGATTGGCAACTGGACTAGCCTCAAAAGTCTTCACTTGATTGGGTGCTCCGCTCTGCGGACGCTTCCAGAGTCGGTAGGGAACTGGACGGGCCTCCAAAGTCTTGACTTGGCCGGGTGCTCCGCTCTGCAGACGCTCCCAAACTCGATCGGGAACTGGACGGGCCTCCAATGTCTCGACTTGGGTGGCTGCTCCGGTCTGCAAACGCTCCCATACTCGTTCGGGAACTTGACGGGCCTCCAAAAACTTCAATTGAGTCGGTGCTCCTCTCTGCTGACGCTACCAGACTCGTTGGCAAACTTGACGGCCCTTCAAACTCTTGAATTGAGTTGGTGCTCCGCTCTGCAGACTCTGCCGGACTCGGTAGGGAACTTGACGAGCCTCCAAACTTTTGAATTGGGCGGGTGCTCCGCTCTGCAGACGCTTCCAGACTCGGTTGGAAACTTGACGGGCCTAGAAAGTCTTCACTTGGAAGGGTGCTTTGCTCTGCAGGCACTCCCAGCCTCGGTTGGGAACTTGACGGGCCTCTCAATTCTCCACTTGGGTCGCTGTTGCAATCTGCAGAGGCTCCCAGACTCTGTTGGGAACTTAACGAACCTCCGAATTCTTCACTTGAGAGGGTGTTCCAATTTACAGGTGCTGCCCAATGTTGAGCATTTGAGTTCGTTGAAGACGCTTGATGTGTCTCAATGTCCCCAGCTGCAACTGGATCGGAGGGGAGTCGAGCGGCTGCGCCAACGACTGGGTGAAATCTCGATGCAACAAAGCTCCAGTGAAGATAGCCCCGCTTCATAACTACAGCCGTGGTCAAGTGGCCACAGTGCTCACTGCAAGCTGGATAGAGAGCTCTGTCATTAATCTTCAAAGATATGTAATCATAAGCCAGATGAATTATACGATTTACAGACTGCTCTACATTTTATTTCAGGTGTTCTTTTAAAATATGTCGGTGCAAACACGAAACCTGTCAGTTATTGGGCCATACTCGACTGTAATTGATGTTTTTTTTTTCTTTTAATATTTAATTTTATGATTTGAATTTTGCATAAATAAATATTCAAAGCTTAGCAACAATTTGGGGTTCTTGATTCATTGTATGGTTTCGACTCATGAAACTAGTTTTCATCTTTCTCATGGGGCGATAAAATTTGGGTCTCTTTTGTATACTTTGTTTTGGTGGGGATAATATTTAGATGCTTCATATGTTTATACAGGTATATAGTTTATTTTGTACAGTGGCACCTTTTTTTGGTAATTTGGTTACATGTTTGTATATTGTTTTTTTATTATATTTGAACTTCATTATATCTATATCTTTTTTAAATTTTGTGCATTTCCCCTCTCTCCATCTTCCATGCAGTTTCTTGGCTCAGGACATATTGCTTATTTACTATCTTCCAAGCAGTTTCTTGGCTCATGACATATTGCTTATTTACTTTGGATTCGAAGGTTCTACATACTGTCATTTCTGTGATTGCTTCATGGATCCATCTTGAGAGGGATTCACTAAGGTTCTACATAGTATCATTTATGTAATTGCTTCATGGATCCATCTTGTCATTTCTGTGATTGATTCATGGATACATCTTGAGAGGGATTCACTGAAGGTTTTACATAGTGTCATTTATGTAATTGCTTCATGGATCCATCTTTTGCTTCCTGGATCCATCTTGAGAGGGATTCACTGTTTGATGATAAAGGTGGAGTTTTTTTTTTCTTTTCCAGAAAATGCAACACAGATAATAGAGATACAAATTATGCCAAGAAAACATTTTCTATTTATATCTACAAGAAAGACCATGAATTCACAGATATAATAGAGATACAAATTATGCCAAGAAAACATTTTCTATTTATATCTACAAGAAAGACCATGCATTCAAACTCATACCTTAGGTCCAAGTTATGCATGGGTCAAAAGAGTGATTTATTATCTAAATACATCTCTGAATCCTCATTTTAGACTGTATAATAACCTGCTTTCTTTATAGAAAGGAATTTTTTATCAATCCCATGTCCATTTTATGTTTACATCATTAATGAAAATACACAAAACTCAATAAAATATTAACATAAAATAAGGCAAAATCATTGAAAAATAAAAACTCAAAAAAATTGATTTATTATCTAAATACATCCCAGAATCTCATTTTTAAACTATATAATAACTTGCTTTCTCTCTATATATAGATGAGAATGGTTTGTCATTCCACATTTCAATTTATGTTGTCGTTAATTAAAACACAAAAACCTAACAAAGCATTACTTTTATCTCTATATTATAGTGCAATGCAGCACAATTACTAGGAAATGAAAACTCAAAACCCTCCAGGAAATGAAAACTCAAAACCCTCCGCACAAATAACACAAAATAGAGTTCTCTGCGTGTGATTAGACGCAGAGAAAAGTGGTCTCTCAGCGTGAGAACAAGACCCTTCCACGCCGAGTGGAGAAATGATAGACCCTTCCACGCCGAGTGGAGAAATGATTGTGGTTGATGAACGTTAAAAGATTTATTGAAGCAACAATCGAATTTGATAATGAGGTGTTTTATACATTTTTGTTAATTAGGTAAATGTGGCAATCACTGATAATAACAGTAAAATATTAATCATATTAAGTAAATGTGAAAAAATAAACAAGGAAACTTAAGCATTAAAAAATGCAAGAAAGTTATGAACATGAAACCTCATTCATTGATTTAGGAGGACGACTAAGAATATGACAATATCTTTAATTGCTAACCATAAGATTAGTTTTTATAATTAAAAGATCATAATCTTCCGAGAGAAGAGTAATAGAATTAATTTCAAAATCTTCAGAGATAGATTTATTTTATGCAGTAGGCCAGATAAATAATAATAATAATAATCTATTTTTAAGGTCATGTCCAAGCCGTTTGTGGGACAAGGGACCCCCCCTCCGCCCATGAAGGTATACATACCCTACCCCTCTGGATTTGAAACATTTTCTCCCTTAATCAATATACAATAGTGTGTTTTATTTGTATTTTATTGGGAAGCTCTCATATATATATATATATATATATATATGGTATTTCTCACAAAGACCTCAAAAAGAGTCAAGTTTGACTTAGTCAGCCTAGATTTGTGGAAAGACCTTGATATACAACGACCCAAGCAAATGGCCTGAGTTCCCTGACTTCCAAAGAGTGAATAATGTATTTAATAACATTTAGGTGTTTTGCTCTTTAAAGCTATTTCATCTATTTAATAACATTTAAATAATAATTTTTTTAATTATATTTTATTGATTCAATGTATTTATTAGAAGAAATTTTAACATTAATTGATGCCAATTCTAGTCTTGGTTCTGGCTTGGAAATAACGAATTGGGACTGGTTCTGGATCCGGGATATACTTTATAGATTAAATACTTTATAAATTAAAATGTAAAAGATTTTAATTATATTTTATTGATTTAATGTATTTATTAGAAAAAAAAATTAACATTAATTGATGCCAGTTCTAGTCTTGGTTTTGGCTTGGGAATAACGGATGGCTTGGGAATAACGGATTGGGACTGGTTTTGGATCCGGGATATACTTTATAGACTAAATACTTTATAGATTAAAAAGTAAAAGATGTTAATAAATAAATATAGACTAAGAAAACAAGAAATGTTTTATATGTTAAAAAAGTCTATAAATATTTTATAGATTAAAAAGTAAAAGATGTCAATAAATAAATATAGACTAAGAAAACAAGAAATGTTTTATATGTTAAAAAAGTAAAAATGCCAATAAATATTAGTGTTTGTTAATTTAACTTTCCCATCACATCACCATAAAATATAACATATATCCTTCTAACTCAAGGATCTTATTTAACCAAATGTTTTCTCTTTCTCTATGAAGTTTGACTAAGTTTACATAGTCTTTATTTTATTATTATTTATTTTTCTTTTATTTTAGATTTTAGATAGATATTTATTTTAGATTTTAGATAAAAATGATGTAAAAAAGAAATTTAAAACAAATAAATATAATATTTAAATTTATTTTAAAGTATTATATTTATATAATACATTGTAAGGTAATATAAAGAAATAATAATAAATAAATGTATTAATCTTTTATTAATTCAATATTATTAATTTGAATTGTTATTTTATTAGTAGTTATATTAATGTCTGGTTTGCAAGAGTAACTCAAGAGGGACCTTGCTTACCTTACCCCCTGGGTCTGGGCAACCTTAATATTGAATTAATCCATGACTTTATTGATTTTAAATCAGCAAGGGAGGGCTTCACGCTCCCAGTCTTGCCCTTTGATTAAAAACAGGCAGCCAGTCGTGGCAGACAATACGGTGTGTGTTACTCCCTTCTTTTTATCTTTTGCTTCTGGTCCCTTTGGTATTTATCGTAGTTATTGTTGTATTGGATATAATTGTAATGTTGGTATTGGGTATGATGGTATCAAGATGCAGGATGCTATTGTATCTCCGCAGACTATTTATCGATCACCCTCCTTCCCCGGAAAGCTACTTCGTTCATTCATATTAATTCACGTTATAAACACTAATGCGTTGAGTCGAAATCCGCAATACCTTACCTTTAAGGTATCATTCCGTTATTCACTCACTCCCCCAGAGGTTATGGATCTAATAACCGGACTCCACCTTGGGGTGGATACTATCATCGTTTGTTTCAAAAGTGCCCCTAAGCCAGACCAATCCGATACTGCTATGATGTATCTGGTTGGCCTGAAGAATCCTATTTTACATGTAACCTATGTATGTCACCTTGTAGGGAAGGAGCTCTCTCAGCATATTATAGCTAACCCGAAGTTCATAAAACGCCGGGGGTGGAATGCAGTATGCGCCGTGTTCCCCGAGAGAAACTGTCATATTATCCTTTGGGGTATTTCCTCCGAGGAGTTTATTGCTCGTCAGTACGCCAGCTCTCATAAAGTAAGCCTATACAAGGCTAAAGCTATCATCAATGGTGCTTGTCACCGGGGGACTATATCTGTGCATTCCCCAACGCATTCCCCA
>ML852707.1:0-29786 GCA_009831015.1 Picea engelmannii | reverse complement strand
CTTTACCTACTTTATCACCCCCAATCGTTCTCCGTACCTCTATCGAAACGGAATGGTTTCATGTTCCTTCATCGATTGGTTATTCCTCTCCGTTCGCATCTCTTTTTCCAATTTCGGTCTCAATTGGTTCACAAGATTCAATGCCCGAGCAAAAAGAACCCAATCGTTTCCAATAATAAGCCTGCCTACGGGGAGCCTTTTTAACCCACTTTGTTTTATAAGAACCCAACGGAATCACCTTTCTGTGCTTATCTGTGCATGCATGGTTTGGTACGCTAAACTTATTACGGTAATGTTATTGTTTATTACTATATATAGTGTATAATAAAATATCAAGATTTAGTCTTATACACTATATAGTTTATTACTATAGTCCAGGCATGGTACGCTCCACTTCTTACGGGAAGATAGAATGAAGTCAGGAACCTAAGAATCCCTCAAGTATGCCCTGTCAGATGTTACTCAAAGTATAATGTGGAGTACACTGGCCTCAATGTAAGGTTCAATTCCATTATCCTTAATTCCAAAGTAAGGTAATATAAAGAAATAATAATAAATAAATGTATTAATCTTTTATTAATTCAATATTATTAATTTGAATTGTTATTTTATTAGTAGTTATATTAAGTTTAATAAATTTTTAATGAATTGTTTTATGAGGTAATCTTATGTCATAAAATACATAAAATTTATAAAAGATAAATAAAATTTATAAAAGATAAGTTGGTGAGGTAGTATTTATGCATGATATATGTACTTATTTTTTTCAATTGTATATTTTATACATGATAAATAAAAACAAAATTTTAGTCAAAGATTTTGCCTCTAGCTTCAATAAATTAAATTAGTGTTTGAAAACAAATATATGTAAATGAATGTAGTTTAAGTCACATGTAGCTTGTTTGAAATGAAATTTATGCCTAGGTCGTCAAACATATATAAGTTCGGAAAATATAGTCATCATAGTGAATGTGTCACTACGGATGGAAAATTATTGACATGATGATCCTTTCATTCACGATGGAGCATTGAACTCAATTGAATAGGTAGGTTGTAGTAACCACCTACGTTGACCCTCTATTTCTTCCTATTACAAATTTTGGGAGATTCTCCTCATATAGACTTTGAATTGACTCAATGGTATCTATTTTGATATTCATTGACCTTGAGCTAATTTGATGAGGTGTCTCTCGACCTTGTGTATCACATCCTCCCACAATCTTTCCATTAAGGTTAGCCCTTAAAAGGTTCCTTTTAATTAGGTATTTATGGACCATTAAAAAAAAACCACTTATCTTTAAAAACATAATCACCCAATCCACTTTGAAGTTCCCTTCCCCTACTTTAGGGGTATGCTCAGAAAGTGTCAGTTATTCAAAATTGCAAAGAAAAAAAAAGAATATTCAAGATTTCAAAGGAAAAAAAGAAGAGACTTAAAAGAATAACATCCTACCATTTGTCAATAGGGTTTAAAGCCCGAGTGATTTGTTCTGAGTGGTTTCCACCATCCATGTTCAATTCTCGTGAGTGATATGTTGTGCTCTTGATGTTGAACATTCAATATTCCGAAAATTCTTGACCTCCCCATATTCTCTAGATTTCCAGGTATGAAAGTCAATTCACCTAGGAGACTCTATCGATCACCCTACGCCCTATCATGATCTTGTTGTGAAGCAGGAAGAAAGACATTGAGTCATAATTCCAACACTAAATCATTGAAAAAAAATAACAAAATTCCCACATGGAATAATAACTAGAGGTGTTGAGTGGCAAAGGCACAAACTAGCAGCTTTAGTGATTGTGGCAACGTGAGACTAATGCTCATGCAGGGGAGACATCAAAGACATTGGAATAATCAAAGATGGTAGGCCTGCAGAGAGACAGACGAGGAGACATTTCTGTGTATGAAAGGAGGAAACAAAATTCCCATAATTAACCTAATATGGACAACCACCATAGGGTAGATTTTGTCCCGAAGAAATACAGGCTTTGATACCACTGTTAGACAAGCAGATAAGATAAGGCATGAAGTTCATTTTATTAATGATATGATACACATATTTATACATTGATGTGACCTTTAGATTCATCGTCCAAGGTATCTTGGACTCACTATGACTCTGCGTACACACTTGATGGTTTACATTCCATCTCGTCAATAACCCCTATGGATTACGTTTCCAACATTTATTATCCCATTAAATTTGTTGCTCTTAATATATATATAGGTTGATTATTTGCTTAAGTATTTTATTATCCCATTAATGTGGTGCATTTGTGGGGGTCTTAATATATATACATGTTAACTCGTTGCTTTGTACTATAGGATAAATTTGTCAAAATGTAGCTCATTGAAGCCTGGATGCTAGGATAAATGTCGTATTGGGTGAAGAGCAATTGCATGTCACTCCGCTTCACCTCCCACCTCCCTCAAAATTTATGTACTCTTTGCATGTCGTTTGTTAAAACCTTTCTATGTGTATATGTTAGTAACTTAGTTGAATATGTTACCTATAAATAGAACTCCTTTGCATGCCATCAATTAATAAATTTATTTGCTTGCTATATGTTTAAACCTTTCTATGCATATAGATTAGTAACTTAGTTTAATATGTTACATGTAATTACCGAGAATGGAATTAGCATTGGGTTTTCTATTTCCTTAGAGATGTATTAAATTAGATTGATGTGTGCTTATGGTTGACTTCATGGCAAGGTCATTCCTATTGCTCTTATGCTTATAATGAGATTGTAGAATGTATCTTGTAGGGTGGATTAACAAGAAATGTAACTTCAATATGTGTACAGGTCTCTTCTTCCTCTTCCATTTTTCTTTGAAAAATTTGGTCACATATATGTGCCACAAAAGAATTTATCCTCCCTTGAATTTCGGCCTTCTTTACTTCACCTTCCCTCTGAAATTCATCTTAGATATCATTTGGTTACCTCAGCCACTTGTAGATATTCAATATGCTCAAGTGTTATTAAATGAGAGACTCTTTCCTCTTATTTATATTTTTATGTAGCTTCCTTAAGGGGTTACCTTCTAACCATCTTAAACCACTTTCCTTATTTTAGAGCTAACCCACTTCTAACCACTTGTCCAATTAGTAATTTCTCCATTAAATTTATTATTTAAATAATTTCTTTTGTATCCACTTTGACTTATAGTACACTCATCACTTCACTTTATTATTTACCTTCTAACCATCTTAAACCACTTTCCTTATTTTAGGGCTAACCCACTTCTAACCACTTATCCACTTAGTAATTACTCCATTAACTTTATTATTTAAATAATTTCTTTTGTATCCACTTTGACTTATAGTACACTCATCACTTCACTTTATTATTTAAATAATTTCTTCTTTGCAACTACTTTGACTATTTTGACCTTTGGGGGATTCTAGATGACTCGTGAGGGTTCTCCAACTTCACATGGCCATAACTCTCTAAATGTGGGGAGTTATGTGACGTTCCACATGCCATCGGAAACAAAATGACATGTATTATCCATATATAATAGTCTTACCTTCAAATATGTTAAAACTCATACCATTATACATCAAACAAACTTGGGTCCATTACCCAAACATTTGTGCTACCGGAATTCACTATCGGAATTTCTTCAAAGGTTGACATCAATGACAACCAACCAAAATAATCAACAATCTCCCCCTTTTGCATTGATGGCAACACTCTAATGCAATACTGAAGTTGTATCACTCATGCTCCCTCTGTGACAATCACTCCCCCTGGAACCATGCCTTTGTGCTCTTTCTTCAAGCATTTACCATTGTATATGATAAATCTATCCCTCTTTTTCATCAATGGCAAAGGTATATTTCCATCCGGGGCTGCTCCCCTTGACTGAACTCTTCCTGAAACTGATCTCCCAACCTGAATTGTCCTCTTTATGGTGCTTCCTTGTGTAAATCTAAGACATATAAGATAATCATTCAAGAGAATTCATTTTGGAGTATAAATTACTCTGAGTCTCTGGCGAAGATATTCAAAGGCTTCCCGTGGAAGCGGTTTTGTAAAGATGTCTTCCACTTGTTCTTTTGTGCCCACATATTCAACTCTGACGTTCTTCTCTGCAACCTATTCTCGTAGAAATTAATACTTATTTGGAATGTGCTTCATCTTGGAGTGCATCATCGGGTTCTTTGATATACTAATGGTGTTTTATTATCACAATAGATTGGAATAGGCTCATCATACTCAACCTGTATATCTTCCAAAGTTTGTTTCATCCATAGAACCTGTGTACAACATCATGTTGCTACAATATACTATGCTTTGGTTGTAGATAAAGATATTGATGATTGTTTATTTCTTAGCCTCACCCAAGTACAATGTTGCTCCACTGGTGCTTCATCAGTCATCAATGCAACCTACCCAATCTTCATCTGTGTAGGAAATAAGTGATAGATCCTTTCTTTTTGAATACCATAATCCAAACTCTTATGTTCATTTGAGATATCTGAAAATTCTCTTCACTACTAAGACATGTGATTCCTTTGGTGATGCTTGAAATCATGCCACATGTCCAACTGCCTGCATTACATCTGGTCTGGATGTTGTCACATATAATAAGCTACCAATCATTGACATGTATTACCTCTGGTCTGTAGACTTTGAATCGTCATCTTTGCTCAACTTGCAACTGGTTTGCATAGGAGTGGTAATCGGTTTGCAATCTTCCATTCCGAACCTCTTTAGCATTTCTCTGATATACTTAGTTTGAGAAAAAAAAATTCCTTGGTTGCTTTGACATATCTGAAGACCCAGAAAGAAAGATAGTTCTCCGAGTAATGACATTTCAAATTCATTCTACATATACTTTGCAAATTTTTGGCTTAACTTGTCATCAGTACTTCCAAAAATAATATCATCAACATAAACTTCAATTAATAAAATACCATCTTGAGTTACCTTGATGTAGAGGTTGTTGTCTGCACTTCCTTTTATGAACCCTGCATGTTGTATATATTTATCCATTATAGAGTACCATGCTCTAAGAGCTTGTTTTAGACTATACAAGGCCTTCTTCAATTTACACACATAATCTGTGTTCTCTGTCAACTGAAATCCTTCTGATTGTTCAATGTAGACTTCTTCTTCAAGTTCCCCGTTCAGAAAATCTGATTTCACATTCATCTGATACACTTTAATATTCTCAGAGCATGCATAAGCTAAGAGAAATCAGATTTCTTCCATTCTAGCAACTGGGGAAAATGTCTCTTCAAAGTCAATTCCTTCAACCTGTGTGTATCATTTACATACCAAGCTAGCTTTGTTCCTTGTAACCTGTCCATCTTCATTCAATTTATTTCTGAAAACTCACTTTGTGCCAATAACATTCTTATTCTTTGGTCTTGGAACCAATTATCAAGTGTCATTCTTCTCTATTTGATATGATTCTTCATCCATGGCCTTATTCCAGAATTCATCCTTGCTAGCCTCTTCAAAATTGTATGGTTCAATCGTAGATAAGAGTGTTAGGTGCATTGGTTCTGGTGAACATATTCTTCTTCTAGTCTCAACTCATGCATCTTTGTTTTCGATAATCTGATCTAAAGGATGGTTTTTTTGTACTCGTTTGCTAGGTGTCTTTGGAGGCACTTGTTGAACTTTCTCTTCTACTTCTATTTGATCATCTTCATCTGCCCCTTCTACCTCTTCTTCATCTTCTGCTTCTTCTTCGTAAAGTTGTTCCATTGATTCATTTTCTTCTTCCTTTAATTCTCATCCACCTGTTTCATCAATTGTTATATTGATGCTTTCCACAACTTTGTTCAACCTCATATTGTAACACTTGTATGCTTTCCTTGTACTTAAGTAACCAACAAGTACTCATTTGTCCACACGAGAGTCAAACTTTTTCATTCTTCCATCTTCTCTTTTGATGTAGCATTTGCTTCCAAATACTCTGAAGTGCTTCACATTTGTTGGTCTTACTTTCCATAGCTCCTAGGGAGTTTTTTCAGTGTTTTTTATAGCATTACTCTGTTTTGAATGTGAACTGTTGTATGCACTGCATGTGTCCAAAACATATCTGTCAATTTGGAATCCATTAGCATTGTTTGAGCCATTTTATGTACTGTCATGTTCTTTCTTTCAACAACTTCATTCTGTTGAAGTGTCCTAGCAACGGAGAAATGTTTTTTTATTCCATGCCTGTTGCAGTAGTCCATAAATTGTTTTGAAGTGAACTCTCCTCCATTATCATATATGAAACATTTGATTTTTGAATCCATTTCATTTTCAACCATTTCCTTGTAGACCTTGAAGTTTTCAAAATCTTCTGACTTATTCCTGAGAAAGAAAACTACAGTCATTCTTGTATAATCATAAACTAATAAAATAAAGTATTTCTCACATTTTAAACCCTTTGTTGTAGTTGGTCCAACTAGATCAGTATGCACAATTTCCAGTGGTCTTGTCATTGAATATTCCTTTGATTTGAACCTGGTCTTTGTTTGTTTTCCTTGTTGACAATGCTTGCATAAAGTGTTGATTGGTTTTGTGATCTGGGGAATTTCTCTAACTACTTCATTTTTTCTAACTTTGACAAGGTTATCAAAGTGTATGTGACCTATTTTTTTGTGCCATAGCCAACCTTCATCTTCCTTTCCTACACAACACTTTTCATTTCCAATTTCACTTAATACATATATGTTGCTTAAAGTTCTTGCAGTTGTTGCAATCAATTTTCCTGAACCTTCTTTTATTATCTCACACTTTTGTGAATCGAAAGTAATTTTATGACCTTGGTCACACGTTTGAATCACACTTATTAAATTATGTTTCATATCTTAAACTAGTAGAACATTTTCTTCCTTGGTATTCTTGTTTCCAACTCTGATTGTTCCTTTTCCAATGATTTTAGTTGAATCATGATTTATGAAGGAGACTGGTCCATTTGTTTCCTTTATTAATGTAAGAAACCTGTCTTTATCACCTGTCATGTGTTTTGAACAGCCACTGTCAATATACCAACCACGTTTCTTCTTCTTAGCTTGTAGAATGAGTGTGCATTCTTCATTGCTATATTGATTATGCTTTCTTATCCATGTTCTCTTCTGAGGTTCATGTCTGTGACTGTTTGTGTTCTATTGTGGTTCTCTAGGAGGGACTATCATTCTACAATCTTTGGCCATGTGTCCAAAGTTGTTGCACTTGTAGCATTCCACTTCAGTTCTCAATGATTCAAACATGTTGTAGCTTATTCTTTTTGTTTCACTAGGCCTTCGTGGAATAATAGCCATTTTGTGTATGACTTTCAAACTTGTTTATGTTCCTACTAGTAGCTCTTCAATTTACAGCTTTATGTCTAAAATTATTGCATGCATAACATAAACCAAAAAATATAGTTTGTTACTTGGGAGTTGAAGATCTTCTGAAAGGAGTTACTCTTATGAATCCTTCTTCTTCCTGAGGCCTATTTGTTTCTGTCGGTCGTTGATTATAAAGTGTAAATCTTCTCGTTGGAGGAGTGTCTCTGTAATATTCCTTTTAGATCTTCCTATCCCCTTTGATTGTTTTTACATAGATTTTTGGATATGTTTCTTGTTCTGTTTCTTTGGAGCTTGATCCATTTTCTGTCTGATTGTATTCAAGTGCAGACTTGTCATGATGAGGCTTTTGACTGCTGATAATGTCATCCATAACTTTTGAGTTGTTCTGCATATTTTTCTTTTGAATATCCTTTCTCAATGTAACAATCTCTACTTCCAAATTTCCAATGATCATGTCTCTTTCTTCTAATTGTTCTTTGAATGCTTCTTCAATTCTTTTATCTTCTTCTATTTGAACCTTCAATTTCATGATCATTTGTTTTAATTCATGAATGTCTTATTTCTTATCTAGTTTTGCTTGTAGCTTCTTGTTTTTATTATTTTTTCTTCTTATAACTTCTATGGCACTCAACAATTATTCTCTGTAGTCAAATTCTACCTCTTCATATCCTTCTTTGGTGTATTCTTTATCAGAGTCTTATATTTCCATGAATAGAACTCTTTTGGTCTCACTGCCACTAACTTCATCTTCACCTGATGAGGAGATGTATTATTTGGTGCATAAACTTTTCTTGAAAGCTTTCTTTTTTGTTTTTATACCTTTATATGTTTGTTTTCTATTTGAGCAATCTTCATCATTCCTCTCATTTTACTTATGGGGACATTTGTTAGCAAAATGACCAATACCATTACAATTAAAACAAATCAATGGAAGCTTACCTTTATATTTGTCATTGGTTCCCTTGTTCAATCTTCTGACAAAGTTGGCCACTTCTTCTTCATCATCTTCTGAGAAGTCACGATTGTTGCTATGTTCCTTTTGTTTTCCATTTTTCTTTGACCTTTTGGATGCTTTGAAAGCTGCTTCTTTTATATCTAGATTTTCCTGTTCAGTTCTCTTTCATATGTTGTGAAGATTCAATGTAGTTCGTCCATGCTTATTGATTCTAGATCTTCTCTTTTTTCTAGTGTTGATATCTTAGGATCAAATCTCATAGGAAGAGATATTAGTACATTTTGAACAATTACAGATTATTCAATTTCTTCTCTCAAACATATGATTGCATTCACTGTTTCATTGACTCGTAAAAAGTAAGCTGCAACATTCTCATCTTCCTTCATCTTTAGTTGTTCGAATTGACCTCTATAAGTTGGAAGCTTTGTTTCTTTGACTTTTGAATCTCCTTCATAAATATTTTGAAGTTTGTCCCAAATCTCTTTAATGGATTTACAATATACAACTTTGGTATATACCGATTCACCAAGACCATTCATAAGTGCATTTGTGGCTTTGGAATTATTTTGACTGAGTTTCATTTATTTTTCACTTATTGGTGGAACTGTTGGTTCTTTGTATCCATCTACTAATGCTTGCCAAATTTCAAATCCTTGTCCATGTATATATCTTTTCATCCTTCTGCTCCAGAATGCATACTTCTTTCCATCAAACTCTGGTATTATGCTTTTATACATGTTGTTGCTCTCCATGATCTACCTTTCAGTGGTTAAACTGATTTTTGAAGAAACCTACTCGGATACCAATTGTTGGATTACTGAGAGGGGGGTGAATCAATAGTAGAGCAATCTAATCATTTTTAACCATAAAATGAAAGTGTTATATCAATGTATCATTATCATCCAATATTTGCAGAGTAAATAAACAATTAACAATCATACACATACACAGTACACCAGTGTTTTTACGTGGAAACCCAAAATGAGAGAAAACCACGGAATGATTTTTCTTATATGTCTTTAAGAATTACATTCATTGGAAGCACCAACTTCCTTTGTTTTCCAGCTGCAAATGGAAGGAGGCTCCAACCCACCAGTTTCTCAGGCTACAACCTGAGGGAAGATCCAACTCTCTAATTGTAAGGTAGCTAGAGAGGTAGTTGGGGGGGGGGGGGGGGGGTGGGGGGGGCAGAGGGCCCATAGTGATAATAGTGGAGACCATTCAATGTAAGGTGGACTAAGTCCACTATATTATTAAATAAGTCCCACTATGGTAGTTAGATATAATAAATGTAAAAGGACTTCTTAAAATGTTCTACTTCTAGAACATTCCTCATCTAGAATGTTCTTAGGTGATGATAGCACTATATAAAGGGGTTCAAGAAATGTAATGGGATATGAAGAGAAGTATTGTATTTGGAGAGGTAGCTCAATAGGAGGAAGCCCCCTCGAAGAAGCAAGTGAACATGAGAGGATCCATTCCATAATATGATCCATTGTATGGTGTTTCCCTACCTCAAGGGTTTTAATATAATAAAGTGGTGGTTTCTTCTATATTTTTCTGTGGATTTATGGTGTATTCAGTATTTGTGGTGATTATATTTGTAGAACTATTCTGGTTCTTAACAAGAGGTATCAGAGAATGTAAGGTAGCTAGAGAGGTAGTGGAGGGGGGTGGCGGGCGCAGAGGGCCCATAGTGATAATAGTGGAAGCAATTCAATGTAAGGTGGTCTAGGTCTATTATATTATTAAATAAGGTCCACTATGGTAGTTAGATATAATAAATGGGTAGTTAGATATAATAAATGTAAGAGGACTTCTTAGAAGGTTCTACTTCTAGAAGATTCCTCCACTAGAATGTTCTTAAGTGATGGTAGCACTATATAAAGGGGTTCAAGCAATGTAATAGGATATGAAGAGAAATATTGTATTGTGAGTGGTAACTCAATAGGAGGATGCCCCCTCGAAGAGGCTAGTGAATAGGAGAGGATCCCTTCCATAATAGGATCCATTGTATGGTGTTGCCCTACCTCAAAGGTTTGATAGTAATAAAAGAGATTTTGCATATTGTTCTTGTATATTTGTTTTGGTTCTTTTGTATTCATTCTTTGGTTCTTAACAATTGGTATCAGAGCACTTTCCTTGGCAGACATTGTGGGTAAATATTTTTTTTTTCGGAGAAAAAAAAAGAGGGCCGCAACATTCCAAAACATTTTGGTACATTTATGTGAAAATTTTGTAGAAACAGGTTGTATATATGAGTTTCTCTTAGAAAAACACCCAATTTGAAGAAAAAAAATCATCTGAAACGGAGTCCGAGAAGTCAAGATATTGAAGTTTTAAAATTTGCATTTTTCAGGGTTTTTTCTGCAGACGACGGAGCAAATTTTTTTTATTTATGAAGCATCTGGAGGCCGAATTTGCCAAAACAAATTACAGATCTGAGTTCTTCCCACAATTTCACCCAATTTCAAAAAACAAATCAGCTGAAATGGAGTCCCAGAAGTAAATTTGTGAACATTTTAAATTCAACAGTTTTTCAGAGTTTTTCCGGAAAAAACCGCGATTTTTTGCCGTAACTTATTGTTCTATTTTTTTGTTTTTTCCAAGATGGATATGGGACCGAAGAGTTCATAGGGTGATCAAATGGCTATTTCCTCTCAAACCCTCAAAGAAATTATACAAATTACTGAAGCATTCAAATCTCAATTGTATGACACATTGGATGTCAAATTGGATGGCCTCACAAACTGCCTCAATGATAGTTTTTGTAGTATTCAAGATTCATTGGATAACATGCAGGAGAGATTTCTTATGGCAGACATCAGGGATGAATATAATCAAGAAATATATGCTTGGTATGATTTGGAGGCTGATTGAAATAATTGGTATATGGATAGTTGTCATTTCTGGGATGACAATTACTTTCATATTTTATTTGATAACTCTAATCCACCTTCTGTAGAGAGTATCAATGTGACAAATCGAGAGCCAATGATTATTACCAGCGTCCAGTGATTATTCTACAGTGATATTATTCCTTCCAGATTCTGCTACGACCATTTTCCACTATGTGGATGGATCTTCTTATTTGGATCCACATGACAGGTGTCAGTCTTTGGAGCATCATTTTCAGTTGGTTATTGGGTGTCGATATCTTCCATGTGGGGTTCACATGAGCAATTGGATATGAAACCCTGGTTTATAATGGTGGTTGGACTACTTCAGCATGGTGGCTTCAATTTCTCAATGGGACCATGGTTCTCTAGTCTACTTCAGCATTGTGGTCCACACTTATCCATGAGACCCTGGTATATGGTTGTACATCAAGCGTTGAGGACAACACTTTCATAAGGGGGATGGAATGTAAGGTAGTTAGAGAGGTAGTTTGGGGGGGCGGGGGCGGGGGCGGGGGTAGAGGGACCATAGTGATAATAGTGGAGGTCATTCAATGTAAAGTGGACTAGACCCACTATATTATTAAATAAGGTCCACTATGCTAGTTAGATATAATAAATGTAAGAGGACTTCTTAGAAGGTTCTACTTCTAGAAGATTCCTCCTCTAGAATGTTCTTAGGTGATGGTAGCACTATATAAAAGGGTTCAAGAAATGTAATAGGATATGAAGAGAAATATTGTATTGTGAGTGGTATCTCAATAGGAGGATTCCCCCTCGAAGAGGCAAGTGAATAGGAGAGGATCCCTTCCATAACAGGATCCATTGTATGGTGTTGCCCTACCTCAAAGGTTTGATAGTAATAAAAGAAATTTTGCATATTGTTCTTGTATATCTTTTGTGGTGCCTTTGTATTCAGTCTTTGGTTCTTAACACTAATTCTCTGGCTACAACCAGAGGGAGGCTACAACCCCCTATGTTCTTTAGCTACAACCGGAAGGTGGCTACAACCACCTATCTTTTCCCCATCCAACCACCCTGTTGTAGAATGATGGAACCATTGTCACACTATTACTGTGAGATATATTGTTGTAAACCTGTACAAATTAACCTGCACCAAACAACCTGTACCAAACAACATGTAATCAAAATGTACCATAAACAAGTGCATCAACCATACACCAACCTATGTCTCAACCTGTACCATCAACGAGTGCATAAAAAATACACCAAATATGTACCAATCATGCATCAAATACACATAAACTATGATTCATCAAGATGTACCAACATCATCAACTATACACCTCATGTATGTGCCAACTCATCAACTACTTGTCTCAACCATGTACCCAACATGTACCTCAACCAAAAGCCATCATTAATTTCATCATCCAAATCTGATTTGTAACTCTGTAATAGACCTGGTGTATACCTTCAAACCTTCCTTAACGTTAACAACAAGAGACTCTCATTTTCATCAAACTTTACTTTAGCCTCACATGACTAATTTTGGATTAGTCAACAACTCTAACTTGAAACAATCATAACTATGTATCTGCAATGAATAAAGATCTGAAAATAGTACAAACTGTTCTTCATTGTCTTTTATTCAATTCCTCCAAGTTTCACTACTTGCAACCTCTTGAAAAAAGAGTTATAGCAAAAATGACATACCTTGTTAAATTATGGCTTATTCTAGAGAGCAGACTTGTAGAGTGTGCCCCGCACATAATATTTTTTGTATGGATATGAAAATGGTACACATAATACTATAGACTGTACTCTAACCAATAAATTTGGTCTTACTAAATTTGAATCTTTTATGAATAATTTATGACGTTTTTACCTGAAACACTTATTTTAGATTAGTTTCGGGACTAGCCACAAACCCTATTTTCCACAGAGTGTAACTCCAAAAATACAACGACCCACAAGCTGAAATTTTTATCACAACTAATTGAATATGTTTCCTAAATGAACTCCATATTTCGCAATCTGAATAATTATAGAAAAAACATTATTGTGAAAATGGTGAGATGACCTGTAAATATCATACCTTAGAAAGCATCATCAAAAGAATTTATCCTCCCTTGAATTTTGGTCTTCTTACTTCACTTTCCCTCTGAAATTCGCCTTAGATATCCTTTGGTTACCTCAATCACTTGTAGATATTCGATATTCTCAAGTGTTATTAAATGAGAGACCTTTGTCTCTTATTTATACTTTTATGTAACTTCCTCAAGGGGTTACCTTCTAACCATCTTAAACCACTTTCCTTATTTTAAGACTAACCACTTGTCCACTTAGTAATTTCTCCATTAAATTTATTATTTAAATATTTTCTTTTGTATTAACTTTGAATTATAGTACACTCATCACTTCACTTTATTATTTACCTTCTAACCATCTTAAACCAATTTCCTTATTTTAGGGCTTACCCACTTCTAACTACTTGTCCACATAGTAATTTCTCCACTAAATTTATTATTTAAATAATTTCTTTTGTATCCACTTTGACTTATAGTACAATCATCACTTCACTTTATTATTTAAATAATTTCTTCTTTGCAACCACTTTGACTACTTTGACCTTTTGGGGCTTCTAGATGACTCATGAGGGTTCTCCAACTTCACATGGCCATAACTCTCTAACCGTGAGGAGTTATGTGACGTTTCACATACCACCGGAAATGGAATAACATGTACTATCCATATAGAATAGTCTTACATTAAAATATATTAAAAATCATACCATTATATGTCAAACAAACTTGGGTCCATTACCCAAACGTTTGTGCTACTGCAATTCGCTACCGGACTTTCTTCAAGGGTTGACATCAATGACAACCAACCCAAATAATCAAAAAGTATTTTTGTGATAGAAATTTGGAAAAATCCACATATGAGAGGGAAATGATGGCTATCCTTCATGAAATAGAGACTTGGCACCCATATCTCATAGGAAGAAATTCGTATATCAAGACTAACCATCATAGTCTAAAGTACTTACATGAACAAAAATTGTATTCACCAAAGAAACATAAGTGGGTCACCAATATGTTGGGGTATGATTATGAGATCATACACAAGAAGGGTGAAGAAAATTTTGTGGTTGATGCTTTAAATAGACAATTTGAGGAGGATATTTAAGTCATATCACTCATGCTCCCCTTGTGACCATCGCTCCCCCTGGAACCATGCCTCTGTGCTCTTTCTCCAAGAATTTACCTTTGCATCTAATAAATCACTCCCCCTTTGTCATCAATGGAAAAGTATATTTCCATCTGGGGTTGCTCCCCCTGACTGAACTCTTCCTAAAATTGATCTCCCAACCTGAACTATCATATTTATGGTGTTTCCTCTTGTAAATATAAGACATGTAAGATAATCATTAAAAATCATTCATTTTGGAGTAGAAATTACTCTAAGTCTCTGGCGAAGATACTCAAAGGCTTCCCATGGAATAGGTTTTGTAAAGATCTCTGCCACTTGTTCTTTTGTGCCTACATATTCAACTATGAGTTTCTTCTCTGCATCATGTTCCCGTAGAAAGTGATACTTGATTGGAATGTGCTTCGTCTTGGAGTGCATCACTGGTTTCTTTGAGATACTAATGGTGCTTGTATTATCACAATAGATTGGAATAGGCTCATCATACTCAACCTTTATATCTGTCAGAGTTTGTTTCATCCATAGAACTTGTGTACAACATCATGTTGCTGCAATATACTCTACTTCAGTTTTAGATAAAGACATTGATGATTATTTCTTTCTTAGCCAAGATACTAAACACTCAACCAAGTACAATGTTTCTCCATTGGTGCTTCGTCGCTCATCAATGAAACCTTCCCAATATGCATCTATGTAGGCAATAAGTGATAGATCATTTCCTTTTGGATATCATAATTCAAACTATTTTGTTCCTTTGAGATATCTGAAAATCCTCTTCACTGCAAAGACATGTGATTCCTTTGGTGCTACTTGAAATCGTGTCACCTGTCCAATTTCCTGCATTACATCCGGTCTGGATGTTGTCACATATAGTAAGCTACCAATCATTGACCTATATTGTCTTTGGTCTATAGACTTTGAATCATCATTTTTTCTCAACTTGCAACTGGTTTGCATAGGAGTGGTAACTGGTTTGCAATCTTCCATTATGAACCTCTTTAGCATTTCTCTGATATAATTAGTTTGAGAAATAAAAATTCTTTGGTTGCTTTGACGTATCTGAATACCAAGAAAGAAGGATAGTTCTCCAAGTAATGACATTTCAAATTCATTCTTCATATCCTTTGCAAATTTCTGGCTTAACCTATCATGAGTACTTCCAAAAATAATATCATCAACATAAACTTCAATTAATAAAATACCATCTTGAGTTACCTTGATGTAGAGGTTGTTGTCTGCACTTCCTTTTCTGAAACCTTCCTACTGTAGATATTTATCCAATCTAGGGTACCATGCTCTAGGAGCTTGTTTTAGACCATACAAGGTCTTCTTCAATTTACACACATAATTTTCATTCTTTGACAACCGAAATCCTTTTGGTTGTTCAATGTAGACTTCTTCTTCAAGTTCCCCGTTCAGAAAAGTTGATTTCACGTCCATCTCATACACTTTAATATTCTTGGAGCATGCATAAGCTAAGAGTAATCGGATTGCTTCCACTCTATCAACTGGGGAAAATGTATCTTCAAAGTCAATTCCTTCAACCTGTGTGTATCATTTACATACAATCTAACTTTGTTCCTTGTAACATGTCCATCTTCATTCAATTTATTTATGAAAACCCACTTTGTGCCAATCACATTCTTATTCTTTGGTCTTGGAACCAATTCTGAAGTGTCATTCTTCTCTATTTGATCTAATTCTCCATCCATGGGCTTATTCCAGAATTCATCATTGTTGGCCTCTTCAAAATTGTTTGGTTCAATCGTAGATAAGAGTGCTAGGTGTATTTGCTCTAGTGAACAGATTCTTCTTCTAGTCTCAACTTCTGCATCTTTGTTTCTGATAATATGATCTGAAGAATGATTCTTTTGTACTTGTTTGTTAGGGGTCTTTGGAGGCACTTGTTGAACTTGCCCTTCTACTTCTGTCTAATCCTCTTCATCTTCCCCGTCTACTTGTTCTTTATCTTCTGCTTCTTCTTCGTAAAGTTGTTCCATTGATTCATTTTCTTCTTCCTTTAATTCTCATCCACCTGTTTCATAAATTGTTATATTGATGTTTTCCATGGAGTGTAACTCTAAAAATATAATGACCCACAAGCTAAAAAATTTATCACAACTACTTGGATATGTTTCCTCAACGGCCTCCAGATTGTGTGATATGAATCATTCTAGAAAAAAAGTTATTGCGAAAATGGTGAGATGACTGGTAAATAACATACATTAGAAAGCATCATCAAAATAATTTATCCTCCCTTGAATTTCGGTCTTCTTTACTTCACCTTCCCTCTTAAATTCGCCTTAGATATCCTTTGGTTACTTCAGTCACTTGTAGATATTCAATATTATCAAGTCTTATTAAATGAGAGACCCTTGCCTCTTATTTATACTTGTATGTAGCTTCCTCAAGGGGTTACCTTCTAACCATCTTAAACCACTTTCCTTATTTTAGGGATAACCCACTTCAAACCACTTGTCCACTTAGTAATTTCTCCATTAACTTTATTATGTAAATAATTTATTTTGTATCCACTTTGACTTATAGTACACTCATCGCTTCACTTTATTATTTACCTTCTAATCATCTTAAACCACTTTCCTTATTTTAGGGCTAACCCACTTCTAACCACTTGTCCACTTAGTAATTTCTCCATTAACTTTATTATTTAAATAATTTATTTTATATCCACTTTGACTTATAGTACACTCATAACTTCACTTCATTATTTAAATAATTTCTTTTTTGCAACCGCTTTGACTACTTTGACCTTTTGGGGCTTCTAAATCACTCATGAGGGTTCTCCAACTTCACATGGTCATAACTCTCTAACCATGAGGAGTTATGTGACGTTTCACATACCACCAGAAATGGAATGACGTGTATTATCCATCTAGAATAGTCTTACCTTCAAATACATTAAAAATTGTACCATTATACATCAAACAAACTTGGGTCCATTACCCAAACCTTTGTACTACCGGAATTCGCTACCGGACTTTATTCAAGGGTTGACATCAATGACAACCAACCCAAATAATCAACAAGTAGTTGTGTGATAGAAATTTGGTAAAATCCACATATGAGAAGGAAATGATGGCTATCCTTCATGAAATAGAGACTTGGCACCCATATCTCATAGGAAGAAATTTGTATATCAAGACTAACCATCATAGTCTAAAGTACTTACATGAACAACAATTGTCTTCACCAAAGAAACATAAGTGGGTCACCAATATTTTGGGGTATGACTATGAGATCATATACAAGAAGGGTGAAGAAAATTTTGTGGTTGATGCTTTAACTAGACAATTTGAGGAGGATGGATCACTATTTGAGCAGCAGGATAATATCGTACAGAGTTTTGTATAGTCTTTCAGTGTGTGTATGTGGGTCTTAGTGGAGACATGCACACATGCGTGGTTTTTCTTAAGGAAATTCGTGTACATCTCAGGAAGCATGAAAGTACAAGTTCGTACATCAATGCAAGAGATTGTTAGGGTTTGTAGGTATTGTCTAAGGTTTTATGTATTTCTCTATAGGTCATTTTCCTAGGTACGAGAGTCCTTGTAAGATTTGAATTTATTTGAATGATAAGCTTAATTGATGGGCATAATATATTTTTGTATTGTGGTTGAGATTATGGTTTCTGATATTACTTTTGTTATCTTTATTTGAGTTGAATATTCCAACAATGTATGTTGTTTTGTGAGCTGCTAATTTGATTTACAACAAAGAAATCACTAGATAACAAGATACCTAGTTTCCAGAGTAAGGATTTAAACATTCATGATGTTCTATTTAGAGAGGTTAAAACTATTCCCAAAAATGAAGTTCAACTAATGAAAGAAGAATTGTAGAGACAATAGAGTTTGAGTTGGAGGGTGAAGGATCTAATTGAACAAAAGAAGAAGAACAAAAAGAGGAAGAATCTCAAACTCAAATATTGAGGATATTGGTTTAGGAAATTGTAAATGTGTTGAACCTACACAGAATAGATCTAGCTAGAAAATACAACACACATTTGCAGAGAGAAATTGAGAAAGAAGAAGAAGGAGAGAAAGAATAGAAGAATTCTCATTAACTGTTTTGAATAATGAATAATTTACACATGATATACTCTGTATAACTCAATGAGTGTGCATTGGAGGAGAACCAATGTGCCATAGTGGTGGTATAGAGTGATCTGGACACACACCAGCAGTTATGGGAGTGAATTGCCACCTAGTCTAGTCTCTCAGGAAGATACGGGAGTGAACTACCACCTAGTTGAGTTAACTAGTCAACTAGTCTTCAGTTAACTAACTGAATAGATCAGGGAATCAAGGGTATTGCACCAATATGGTGATGATCCCAAGGCAAGTGTGCATTAGCATGGTAATGATATCAATGTTGTATGGTGACAAAACCAATGGAGCATCTAAACTCAACTCAACTAGTCAAACTGAAGTGTCAACTGAAAGAGAATATTCTCCAGTTGGAATAATCTCCCCTAAAATATAGGAGACTGGATAATGACTAATTATGACAATTAAAAAAGGAAAAAACTTAGGAAAACTAAATGCTAGGTGTGTGTGAAGTAACTCCAACACCCCCCCTGAACATCACTATGGCGAAAATAAAGAATGGGTCCCGGCAACGAGGCTATGTTAGGTACCCAAATACAAAAAATACATTGAAATAAAGTGAGGAAAGAGGGAAAACCTCATGGGAAAAAAAAAACCCTCAAGGTATAATATATGTAAAAAGAAGAACTACAATTTCTAGGCAACTGTGTCCTTCACTCCAAGACAACTTCGCAGAGAATGGAACTTTTTCTTAGTGAAGATCTTGGTGAAGATGTATTTCGTTTGTTATGTTGAGGGACATAACTATAGGTCAATAATCCCCTTGTGTACTAAGTCTCAGATGTAGTGCACATGGATCTCGATGTGCTTTGTCCGCTGCCTCTAAATTGGATCTCTACAGAACTTTAGAGTGCTCTGGTTGTCACACCAAATGACGATCGACCAATGAAACTAAATTCCCAACTCAATGAGAAAAATATTGTAGCCACTTAGCCTGAATGGTTATGTTAACTACCCCTATGTACTCTGTCTCGACTGAAGATAGAGCAATGGCAGCTTGATTCTTTCTCGACCAACAGATCGGCCCGGAACCAAGACTAAGTGAGTAACCATATGTGGACTTGCGATCAGTGTTATCGCCAGCCCAATCAAAATCAGTAAACCCGATGATATCTAATGTAGATTTTGTTGCATAATAAATCCCAAAGTTAATGGTGCCATGTACGTATCGAAGGATACGCTTTGCATCCTTCCAATGTAACTCATGCGACTCCTACATGAACCTAGAAATTGCGCCAACTGCATAGGACAGGTCGGGTCTATAGTGTGTGAGATACAACAAGCTCCCCACTAGTTGTATTTACAGTGTGCTATCAACCAGTGGAGTTTCCCTTCCATCCTCAAGTTTGAATCCTGATAGGAAAGGAGTCAGAGCAGACTTGCAGTCTATCAGGTGACATCTCTCAAGGAGATCTCATCCATACTTATCCTGAGATAGTTTGATACCTGATGCATCATAACTGTTCTCGAGTCTAAGGAAGAAGTGTAGTGGACCCATGTACATCATCAAAAACATGTCATGTAGAATCCTCTTGACTGCACCAATCACTAAAGTCGAGCAACCGGTGATCAGCAAATCATCAACATACATAACTAAAAGTTGAAGTGAATCAGTCATCCTAAGCATGTAAACATTTGGTTCTGATTTACAGCATACAAAGTTCTGTGACAGTAGGTAGGAGTCCATATTGGCATACCATGCCCTCGGAGCCTACTTGAGGCCATAAAGGAACTTCTTCAGTCGAAAGACAAAAGATGAGTCCTACATAAATACCTAGGGTTACTCCATGTAGATCTCCTCGGAGATATCACCATGAAGAAATACATTCTTCACGTCCATCTGATGGACTTACCATCCCTTGTTTGCGACAATGGAAAATGACAATCATATGGAATCCATCTTCACTACTAGAGCGAAGGACTCATCATAGTCAATACCATGAACCTGTTGAAATCCTTTGGAAACAAGATTGGATTTTTATCTGCTAATATGTCCATCCGCTGCACTCTTGGTCATGTAAACCCATATGCATTTGAAAATTTTCCTCCCATAAGGAAGGGGAACTAGATTCCAAGTCTGGTTCTTGAGGAGGGAGTTGTACTCCTCCTGCATGGCGGATTCCCAAAAGGAGTTTCCAGAAGCCTCGCCATAAGACTGTGGATCTGAAGACTGAACTAAGAAAGGATGCCTGGAGGGAAATGGTTCAGTATCAGTGAGTGCAACAGGAGGCTCCTCAAAATCAGATTGAGTCCTCCTAGTATCGGCTGGATCACCAACGAGATCCCCTGCATCATGAAGAGTAGTTTGTGCCCATTTGGGCCTCTACTCTGGATCTACAACTGCATCTGGATGCTCTAACTCTACATTTGACTGTACTGACTCTGAATCTGAATCATCTGATTCTTCTGAATTAGAACTCTCATATAAAGAAGAGTCAGCATGTGCATGCTCATCATCTCAGACAAGTGGAAGAGTGAAGGTGTCTGCATGCATCTGCTGAAGTAAATGGGAGACACTTTCCTCGAATTGGAAACTTCGCTCAATGATGAGTCGGTCTGAGGAAATATCAATAAGCCTATATCACTTCACATCATCGGGGTATCCAAAAAAAATACACTCAGTGCTCTGTGTATCAAGTTCCTTCCTCTTTTCAGAGGGAATCTGGGCCCATGCACGTGAACTGAAAATGTGAAAGTGGGTCACTTTTGGTTTGAGAACGCTCCAAGCCTCGTAGGGGGTCTTATCCTTGACATATCTATGGGGAGATATTTTTTGGATTTATGTTGCACAATTAAGTTCTCCGACCCATATTCTTGGTGGTAGTGACTTTGCACGCAGCATGCAAGATGCCATCTCCTTTAGAGATCGGTTTTTCCGCTCAACAACTTCGTTTTGTTGCCAATTATAGGGAACTGTGTGCTGCAACTGAATCCCTCCCTCATGGAAAAGATTATGGATCTCATGATTTACATACTCTCCCCCATTATCAGTTCGGAGGAATTTTATCTTCTTTCCAGACTGTGTCTCAACCAGGGCTTTGAAATCTTTGAGGTGTTGAAAGACCTCAGATTTTTTCCTGAGAAAGTAGATCCATGTAAAACGTGAGAAATCAACAACAAAAATGAGAACAAACCTCACTGTGTTGTTCGGTGGATGTGGAAAAGGGAAAAGGACCCATAAGTTCATTGTGGATCAGATCTAAAGGTGCGGAATCTCTCTGAGACTTTCCTTTATCGAACTTCTGTTGAGGGTGTTTTCCGAGAACACATCCCTCACATACTCCCTTGGAGAAATGGATGTCTAGTAGACCATCAACCAATATTTGATTGCTAAGCTATTGCATGTATCTGAAATTCAAATGTCCAAACCTTTTGTGCCATATCCTACTACTTTCATCAGCATGAGTAAGCAGTAAAGCAGAATCAGGTTCAATGAATTCAGAAAATGTATACAATATAGACTGATGATTTACCTCAGGTTCAATGAATTCAGAAAATGTATACAATATAGACTGATGATTTCGTGTGAATATGAATTTATTTCCAGTGTCGGAAATCGTCATCTAATATACAGAGACAAGGTTGACACAAAGTTTGGGAACGTGCAGCACATTCTCGAAGCTTCTGTTGGTGAGTTCAATCCTTCCTTTGCTAGTGACTTCAACAGAAGAGTTGTCCCCCATCAAAATAGGAGGACCTTTGCATGCATCCAATGAAGAATATAATTCTTTTGAGGCAACCATGTGATTTGATGCTCCTGAATCAACAATCCAAGCATCGAGAGAGGATTTGATGGCAATTAAGGCATGTCTAGAATTGTCTTTCTTGGAATTTTGATCTTCTGGCTTCTTCTTCTTGGAACCCTCGGGGATGCAATCTCCAAGGTTGTTTTTATGAAGTATTTGAGTCATTAGATATTTTTTTTTGCATGCATGCATCCGGATTTTGGATGGAATCCTTTGTGATAGTATGTGCATTTCTCCCCTTTTCTTCCCTTTTCCCCTTTGGATCTGGAGGCATCGGTGAAGGGTTTTGTGTACCCTTCCTTCTTCAGATGTGCATGAGATTTCCATTTGTATTTATCTTTAGATTTCTAATATTTGTGGCTTCCATATTGCACAGTGAGTGCATGCACCCGTGGGCCTTTGATTGTGCCCATGTTGATGAGCTTGGTTTGCTCTTATGTCATGGATTTGATAAAGTCCTCAAGAGAAGGCATCTTCTAGGTGGCTCCAGAGGTGAATCTGACAGAATGGAATGTAGATATGAATATAGAGATTTCGGGACCAATTTTGGAGAGAATGGTGAGAACATTTTGTTTCTCCTCTTTAGATTTATCAACCCCGCAAGCTTTGAGTTGCGATAGTAAATCCTTGAATTTTGTAAAGAAATCTTGGATATTGTCGAAGCTTTTTGGATCCAATGTGAGAAATTCCACCTCTAGCATGTGTCCCCTCATATCATCATGTTTTCCAAAGAGACCTTCCAAGGTGTTCCAAGCTTCATTGGGAATCTTACAGGAAGATATGTGAAAAAGGAGATCGAGAGAAATAAGACTTCAAATTGTTCTGATTTCCTCATCCATGTGATTTAAATACTTGGATTTTTCTATGGCTGATGTCGGTTTTGTATCTGTATTTAAGGTTAACCTGTACAATCCTCTAGTTCGGAGATGTATGTCTATTTTCTCCTTCCATGCAAATTAGTTGTAAGCTGTAAGAATGAATTCTTTTTGGAAATCCATCTTTCCATTGTCTTCAATATTTTGTACTTGCAAAACAATTTGGTGTAGGTTTTTCTTAGCAGTCTGTCAGCTCTGATACAATGTAAATGTGTTGAACTGCACATAAAATATCTATCTATAAAATACTACACACATTTTCAGAGAGAAATTGAGAAAGAAGAAGAAGGAGAGAAAGAATAGAAGAATTATCATTAACCGTTTTGAATAATGAATAATTTACACATGATATACTCTGTATAACTCAATGAGTGTGCACTAGAGAAGAAACAATGCACCATAGTGGTGGTCTATAGTGACCTGGACACAAACCAACAGTTACGGGAGTGAACTTCCACCTAGTCTAGTCTCTCAGGAAGTTACGGGAGTGAACTGCCACCTAGTTGAGTTAACTAGTCAACTAGTCTTTAGTTAAATGATTGAACAGAGAGTAGTGAGGAGTAGATCAGGGAATCAAGGGTAATGCACTAGTCTGGTGATGATCCCAAGGCAAGTGTGCATTATCATGGTGATGATCCCAATGTTTCATGGTGACAAAACCAATGCAGCATCTAAACTTAACTCAACTAGTCAAACTGAAGTGTCAACTAAAAGAAAATATTCTCCATGTGGAATATTCTCCCCTAAAATATAGGAGACTGGATAATGACTAATTATGACTAATAAACAAGGAAAAACCTTAGGAAAAATAAATCCTAGGTGTGTGTGAAGTAACTCCAACAGAAATAAGGCAACTAGAAAGGTATACCCCACCTAATTTTCATTCTAGTTGTGTTATATCTATAACTAATGATGATCCTAGAACTATTATGGAGGTATTGGATTTAAAGGATAGTAAACTCCAGAAGAATTCCATGGTTGAAGAAATGGAGGCCTTGGATAAAAATGAGGCATGGGATCTAGTAGGGTTACATATTGGAAGAGATCCTATTGGGAGAAAATGGGTGTTTAAGAATAATTTGAATGCAAGAGGTAAGGTAGAGAAGTACAAAGCTCACATGGTAGAAAAGGGTTATTCCAAGATAGAGGGAATTGATTTTGGTGAGATATTTTTTCACGTTGCTAAATTAAATTCTATTATATTTCTTTTTCCCATGACCAATACTTTTGATATTGAAGTATATAAAATGGATGTGAAGACAACTTTCCTACATGGTGATGTTGAAGAACAAATCTACATGAAATAGTCAGAAGGTTTTGCAATGAATGGAAAGAAGGAACTAGTTTGCGAGCTAAGCTTAAGTCCATGTATGAATTAAAACAATATCCAATAATGTGGGATTAAAATATTGATACTTATCTATTGGGACTTGGTTTCTCAAGAAGCAATGTTGATCATTGTATGTATTCTAAGTAAGTTGGTGATCATGTTATTTATACAATTGTCTTGTATATTGATCATATGTCAATAATTGTAAAAACAAGGAAATCATCAAGGATGTTAAATATCAATTATGTTCTAATTTGATATGAAATATATTGGGGCTACAAATTTTATTATAGGAATAGAAATTAAAATAGATCAAGAAAACAAGAAACTTTAGTTGAATCAAACGAAATATGTCAAAAAAATATTACATAGGTTTAATATGAAAGAATTTAAATCGGTAAAGGTCCATAATCTTTTAAGTGTGAAGTTAACTACAAATAAATGTCCCAACACACAAGAATAGGTAGAGTACATGTCTTGTGTTCCCTATGCAAGTGTTGTTGGAATTCTAATGTATGATATGATCTATTGTAGACCAGAAATTTCCCATGCAATGGAATTTTTGAGTAGGTATATTTCAAAACTAGGGAAGGAACATTGGAAAATTGTAAAGAGGGTTCCAAAATATATATGTGGAACTTCATATTATGTAATATTCTACCAAGGAAGGACCATAACTCACAAAGAGATAGATATACAGGGCTTTGTTGATGTAGAATGGGTTGGAGATCTTGACCAAGAATATATACAAGTGGTTATGTATTTAAATTATTTGGTGGAGAAATTAGTTGGATGAGAAAGAGGTAGGTTGTAGTTTCATTTTCAACTACAGAAGTTGAGTACATGGAAACCACTCATGGAAGTAAGGAATCTAAATGGTTTCAAATATTTTGTTCAAGTATTGGTTTTGTTCAAAAAACTAGTGAGGATAGATTCTAATAGCTCAAGTGCAAACTTTTTGGAAATGTACCATGCTTATCATTCCAAGACAAAGTATATTGATGTGAAGTAACAATTCAGATACATGGTTGAACAAAACAAATTACTATTGGAGAAGGTTGATATAGTAAAGAATGATGCAAGTTCCTTGAGAAAGTATGATAGTACTAAAAGGTTCTCTTGGTGTATATAATCAATGGGCATTGTTTCCCCAAGTAGTTGATTATATGAATGTCCTTCCCTTGCCCTTGTTTTTTCAAAGTATTCAACAAGAGGGAGAATGTTAGATATGTGTTGTACCATTTTCAAGTAGACTTAGTCACATCCCAACAAGGGTTCAAGGTATTTCTTCCAAACAAAAGAGGTACAATTTCTAATCTAATCTGGGAAAACAATTTAATATTTTGGATTGTACGAAATGCCTAAATATTGTGTTATGAATGGTGTAGTTAATACAATAATGTAAAGAGAGGTTCAACTATCAGTTAGGTTGGATTTTTGAGTTAAGGGTTTCCAAGGTAAATATGTGTGTACCTTGTGTGTGTGTGTGTGCATGTGCATGTGTGTGTGTGTGTGCATGTGCATGTGTGTGTGTGTGTGTGTGTGTGTGTCATCATTATTATTATGTTAAATATTTTATTGTGTTTATTTTCTTACACAGGTTTATCAAAATCTTTAAAAAAAATTGGCTATTGTACTTGTTTTGTCATTTCCTATTTTTCAACTAATTCCCCATCCCATATTTTTGTGAATGTACCTCCCCTTACCATTTTCTAACACATTTTTTTCTCATGTCACCCCCTTATATCCATTTTTAAGCACTTGAATTCTTAGTGTCAACCCCTTTAACCAATGATTGGAATTCCCCTCTTTTTCCTTGGGTTGTAAACTAACCCCAACTCCACAACTTCCTTTGAATACTCTGTGTTCCGTCCCATCTCCTGTCAGCCACCATATTCACCATTATTTATTTGACTTCACCCCTACACCCTTCCTTAAGGATGACAACTTAGTCTTTAGCACCACACCCACTCCTTTGGTGAACCTTTTGACCATGGTTTCACCTTATACCTCCCACTCTTGTATTATCCCCTTTCCAAGTGGGACCCCACCCCCCACCTTTAACCACGGTCTCATTTCTACTTAGCATCTAAAAAAACATGTGGACCCTCCACATTAGTGCCCTTCACATGTCCTCATCCACATGGCTAACCAGTATGGCTTGTCATCTTAGCACTGCCTTGTCAATGTGGTGCCATGTGGACCCCATGTGGACTCCCACCTCACTATCACATCAACGCAATGCCACATGGGCTCTCACCTCACTACCACATTACCCTAGGAGGTATAATCAACATTGCATGGCCTAGTGAGAAAGCACAATCAAATTCCCATCCAACATTGAATCCAATTGTGTCACATGGAATTTCAAGACCCCTTTGTAGGGATTCACATATAATTTTTGGAGGAAAATATCAAACTAACATATCTTTACTATACAAACTCGTATTCTAGTGTTGTTTTTTTCATATGTATCTTTTTCAATCCTCTACATAGTGATGTAGGTGATTTTAGTTTATTTACTATCTAATGCAATAAAATTTAATTTTTTAAATAGACAACCATGGATTATTCTTGTTTTTTCAACTTTATAGGGGCTTAAATTCCTCATACTGACTTGGTTTTGAGTTCTTTTTTCATTTAGTTATTTCTTCATGATCTACATATTGGTACATTTTATTTTAGATAATTCTACATTTTTCTTTCATTTTTTTCAAAATGGATACTTCTAACCCTCATGAGGTTCGATTAACAAGAACAAATTACTATTCATAGAAAACCTATATGGAGGACTTAGTCATAATTAAATGTTTGTATCAAATCACACTTGGTCTAAATGTCCTAACACTGGAAAATGAGAAATGTGAATAATAGTTAAATTGTAATGATGAAGTAAGAGGCCTTACTGGCATGCCAATATCTGAATATTTGAAATTCCATATTCAGTCCCTTGTCATGAATTAGATTCATTCTCATCACTTGGAAAATCATCTCCTCACTCTTGATCTAGTTTAATTTCACAAAATTGAATACTACATCACAAAATTTCAGCTCTTTAAGACTTGAGTTTAGTGATTGTGGAATTACTAAGTAAGATGATCAGGAAATCATGGCGCTTCTTTCTAATCTTAAATATCCTTTTGATATTTTTGTATCTACATTTTATTCCATTGGAGATGCATTAAGAGTAAATTAGAAAATGCACATGAGAAAGAAAATATCTTGCATATAGGTGTGTTTGATACTATTGGAATCCTCCCTAGGGGTGTAATGGGGGTGTGAAGATGATTCGTAATTGATATTTTAAAGACTATGGTTAAGTATATGCATGAGTTGATTTACCACTTAGGAATTAAGAGAAGAAGAACATTTAATGAATGAATGATTCTGCCATCATAAAGAATGCAAAACAGAAAGTAAACATTAAGAACAACAAACCATGACGCCAAAGATTGATAAGGGAGTTCGACACAATTTTACCTACGTCTCCAGGCCTTTGTCTTTAGTGGGAGGCTTCTTATTAATATTTAATGATTAAAAAAATACCAAGAAAGGCTTACATAACATCTCTTGAAACCACCTTTCATATATTCAACTTCTGGACAGAAACAGACATCACCAATCGTTGCAGCAAGTAATTCTGAGACTTTTGAGTATGAACTCGTCTATGTTTGGCTCGACATCCTAGAATTTGGAGGAAATTTTATGTTCGGCTACTTGGATGCAAAAACAGAAGAAATATTTAAACTCCCCTTGAAATTATGCAACTTTTGAGTATAAAGTCAACCCACTTCTGAACAGACCCACGGGACCTCCCCTCGGCACAAATCCCAATGTTGTGCCCTGTCAGATCTATACAGTCTCAAACTGTGTGCCAAAAACTCCTTTTTCTCAATTTTCATGCCTAGCTAAATAAGCCAAACGTCGCCAAATTTAGCGACAGTTAGCCAAACTTAGTGGGATTTCACCAAATTTGGAGGATTCCTGCTAGATTTGGTGGTAACTGCCAGATTTGGAGGAAACCGCCAAACCACTTTGACCTTCAAGAAGATGCCACATGGAGCCTCCTCATTGGGCCACATGTCACTTCGTTATTAACCAAATCCACTTCAGCCTACCCAATCAACCTCCACGTCAGTGTCTGTATTACCACGTCATCGTTCTTACAGTGCCACATCATCATTCCTATAGTGTCATATCATCATTCGTACAATGCCACATCATCATCCATACAGCACCACATCATCATCCATACAACCATGTGTCACCTCCATACAGTGCCACATGTCACTTATGTGCAGTGCCACGTGTCACCTCCATACAGTGCCACATGTCAATTTTGTACAGTGCCATGTGTCACTTCCATACAGTGCCAACTCAATGCGAAACGCCAAAAATGACTGACACGTGGCACATCCTGGTGCTACCATGTGTCATGTTGACATCAACATGACGTACTGCTAACATCGTCATGATGTGTTGCTGACGTCAACTTCCACGTCACTTGTACGTCCTTTGACCATTTGATTTTGACCTTTGACTTTTTCCTTGTTTGGGAAAAAGTTCATAACGCGATAAATTTCTCATACAGTGTCCATTTTCGGAAAAAAATATATATATATGTTCAGAATCGGCACGATGTGCAATGGTGTTGATTTCGTCCGATTCCGAGAAATTTGAAATGTTGGCATTCTTGGATCCATTTTGGATCAGAATATCTCGTTAAAGTAATATTAGTATAGTTATGGTGTCCATTCAATGTAAAGTGGACTAAGTTCACTATGTTTATTATAATAAAATTAGACCCACTACTTAGTTAACATGGAATAAATCCAATATGACCTCATTAAAGAAGGTTGTTAGAGTAAATTTGGGTCTAAAATGGGTCTCACCAAAAAAATATGGTTGATGAGTTGGAATTCAAAAACCAATAGAATTTCAAGAAATTGGGTTAACTATAATCATTGAGTTGGAACTATAGAAGTCAAAGATGATTATGTGTCATATTTTTATTTAGCAGTAGTGAACTACATATAAACCTCATCTTAGTTAAGATTTTGGTAAGATCATCTCAAAACATGATAAATATTCTTGAAATACTAAATATAGGATTATTTTATATTATCGCTACTAACAATTCTTTTGAAAATAGATCTCATCATAATGGAATTAGTTTGAAATACAATAAACATTTAATATTGTTAACTCATTACTTGTAACTAACTAACTATATTGTATGTTACAGTATATTATATAACTCATTAATTGTAACTAATATTATATAATATAATTAGTCAATTACAATCAACAAGTTATTTAATTATAATAAATAATATAGTATATTATATATTATAACTCATTGATTACAAAAAATTACA
>ML852706.1:30245-42403 GCA_009831015.1 Picea engelmannii | reverse complement strand
AGAAGTTCACACATTACTTACTGGGAAAACACTTTAAGATGTTCACAAATCATTCAGCCCTCAATTACCTAGTCAACAAGTCAGTGTTAGGGGGGAGGATCTGTAGATGACTACTGTTATTTCAAGAATATGACTTTGAAGTGATAGTCAAACCAAGGAAGCTAAATTTAGGACCTGATCACCTATCAAGGGTAACGAATGGAGAAGAACCTACAAACTTGGAAGACAACTTCTCCGATGCGTAGTTATTTTCAGTCCAAATAGTCGACAAATACTTTGTTGATATTATTGAATACTTGAGTACAAGAATCGCGCCACAAGATTTTAACAGTGCACAAAAGAAAAATATGGTAGTCAGAGCTGCAGACTATCAACTGATTGTAGGCCATTTATACAAGATGGACACAAACAACATTTTGAGAAGATGTATACTAGAACATGAAATGCCTAGGATTTTGGAAGAATCTCATGAGGGAATAGTTGGAGGACATTATGTAGGAAAAACTACCACGCAAAAGGTTTTGCGTGCAGGACTATGGTGGCCAACAATTCACTGAGATGCTAAGGAATATTTCTAGAGATGTGATGTCTATCAGAGGGTTGGTAAACCAAATAGAAGGGATGAGATGCCCCTAAGACCATAAGTAACTTTGCAGGTATTTGAAAAATGAGAAATAGACTTTATGGGGCCAATCCACCCACCAGAAAAAAAGTCAGTAGCGAGATATATTATTACTATGACATAATACTTAACAAGATGGGCAGAAGCATCACCAGTCAAATATTGTAGCGCATCGACAACAACAAACTTCTTGTTTGAGCATGTGATCACTAGATTTGGTTGTCCAAGGATTTTGATGAGTGACCAAGGTACTCAATTTATCAACAGTACTATCAAGGCCATGACTGAGCAATTTGAAGTCTATCATCAGAAGAGTACACCATACCATCCTCAAACAAATGGAACAGTAGAAGCCTTCAATAAGATCTTGGAGAATGCTCTGACAAAGATCTACAATGTCAACATGGATGATTGGGATTTGAAGATACCAACAATACTATGGGCATACAAGATTACATGTAAAAATATGACAGGACAGACACCATTCAGATTGGTGTATGGGAAGGAAGCAGTAGTACCATTAGAATTTTTGGTGCCTAGTCTGTGCGTAGCAACAATTACCAACATGAGATAAAGAGGCGCAGTAAAGGAAATATTCAATCAACTAATGGAGATGGAAGAAGATAGGATTCTGGCAGGATTTCACCAAGAGGTATAGGAAGCAAGAGACAAATATTGGCATGACAAACATATCAAGAGGAAGAGTTTCAAAGAGAGAGATCTAGTCTTTCTTTATGACAATAAATTTCTTCAGCATCTAGGGAAATTTATAATGCATTGGCTGGGGACATATGAAGTTAAGACTGTCACAGATGGGGGAGTTGTACAACTGAAAGATTTGGGAGACACAGAACTGAGAGGACCGATCAATGGAAGTCAACTGAAACTGTATAGGGACAATTGACCTCCTATCACTTAAAACTTATAGCACAGTAAAAAAACATGTACATAGTGTATTTTAGTAGAAGTTAAAATAGAGAAAATGAGAAAAAAAAAACAAAAAGGAGAAAAAGAAGGAAAAAGAAATACAAAATTAGAAAAGGGAGAAAATAAAAAAAAATGGAGAAAAGTTGGGCGCAGTAGCTACCACAACAAACATCAGAAAACTGTGTGCAATAAAAAGTGAACTTGGTGCAAATGCACGCAAAAAGGTAAAGGTAAACATAACCTGGTCTATAAAAGGCAGAAAAACATAGAGTTATTCAACACTTAGCAAATTTCGACCTCAGAGTGAGAAATAGAACCCGTGCCCTAGTTTCATATCGATGAAGTAGCAAGCCGAGGGTACAATAGTCACACAGGATGACTCCACCAAAGTTTAGGTCACCAGGACAGTTTGTTCGGGTCACTTGACAGGGATAAAGGCGTAAGGAATGATTGCAGTAGTCAGAGAATATAGTTGAGCTCAAGGATGTGACCACCTCTGACCCATAATCGATTAGCCCAACACAAGTTGAGGAAGAACTCCTTACAATGCAGAAAGGGGAGATAGGGCAGAGCACAGGGGCCGAAAACGGGGGTTCAAACCCTAATCCCGAAGCGACTACGAGACCAGATGACACAATGGGACCGCGATAGTCCCAGGCACAAGATGAAGTACTGGTCGATGACAAAATCGACAGGCCAGAGACAGTTGGGGAAGAAGAGGGCACAAAAGCAGCAGAGGCAGGCACGTCTGCTGCGGGAAAGAAAAGAAAGACCCCCAACAACATGGAAATCACCCTTCCATTCCTTCCATACTCAGTCCCCACTGTCAATGACATGTTGGGGAAGGTACCAAAGTTGAGGTACGCGGACCATGATGTGAGTGACACGACCAAATTCCCAGAATTGGATGAGGAAAATTATCTGATTAACATAGGGGAGATTGGACCCCTAGGAAAACCAGTGCTAGAGCCCGCACAATGGATTACAAGGCTATATAATTAAGGTATAATGAACCTCTTGGACATACTGCATTTTGGGCGCGGTAAGAATGTCGGTTTGTGCATCAAACAATTGGTCGCCCGGGTCCATGGAGGCAGTCTTTGGATGGAAAAACTAGTGTAGATCGACGTAGCGTTAATTTCCAAAATAATAGGATTTCCTACAGTCGGCGCGTTGCTGAAAGACTTCCTGGAAAACAAAGCACGAGAGAAAGAACTAGCAGAATAAGTGAAGGCGCAGTTCGACACGACCAGGAGGAATAGAGGCCTCATCATCAAAGAAATCAATGACGACACCACAAGATTCGCCAGTAAGCTAATGGCATGTAAGTTGCTGAGAAAATGTCGCAGAGAGGAAGCGCCAGCAAGAGTGATCTCAGTAGTAGCGCAATGCGCGAAGGGGATGAATTTCAGCTGGGCGTCGTACCTGCTGAACCAATTCCTACTTGACTGTCGCGACGTGCAGGACAATGGAACCAGATTCCATTACTCCTGGTTGATAATATCAATAGCTCTGGTAGGGTGGCAGGAGCCCAAGTTATCAACATTCTTAGACATAGTGGGAAAATGTTATGCAGCCAGGTATGAGTCTCTCTGGCAGGCGAAGGATAACAAGACGAAACAAGAAAACAACATTGTGTTTTCCATGCTGCTAGAAGAAATCCAACAACGCAGATCAAACGTATGACGCTTACCTATGGAGGTCGTGCAAAAACATAGTGGATAACTAAGTTCAAGGAATCCTGGCATCACCTATGGATTCAAGCCATGAGGGATGCCAAAAAGGCATGGTTGACAATGCAATATTGTGTCACCATAGAAGAGGTGGAGTGTATTATCAAGGATTGGCCCACATAGTGGTAGTCACCTACTACAAAATCAACTGCGAGGATAGGCATGACGTAGTCCTCCAAACCTAAGGAAAAGGCCGACGCAGACTCATCAACAAGGACTGCTAGCCCGATGGATAACACTCGAACAATTACAATGTGAACCCTACCAAGTGAGAGAAAGGCGGTACCAAAAAGGCTGAGGAGAACGTAAAAAAAAAAAAGAATATGAATTCAGGCGTAGACGGGGCCAAAGGAGACCATATAAACTCAAGAGGAAGGAGGCCAAGAAACAACGAAAGAGGCACAACCCACACAAACGACAAGGAATCACGTGCAAGGAACATATGCACGCAAAAAGAGAAAGTACGAAACAAAGGACCCTGACATCACCCTCACATGGGAGGATGCAGAGTTCATCGTAGATAAGGTCCAAGACAGGAGCGACGAAGTGGTCAAAACAATAGAGGCATAGAGGGAGCAGATCATGGCTAAGATGCTAGAGGTTCACGCAAACATCCAACATTTATGGAACTGAGCTGAGACACAGGCCACTGCATGACCACAGGAGGAGACACAGAGGCCATCCACGCAAAGAGAAGGTGAAGAGATCGTGCAATGTTTTTTCCATGGTAGGGAGACATTCATGATAACACGTTGAATGATCATATTAGACCATGAGACGATGTAGAAACCCCTAGAAGAGGTGGAACAAGTAGAGTTGGTGATGGCACAGATCGCCACAAAGGCCTTATATGGGATACAAGCTAGCGTCATGCATGAAGTACACTCTAGGGTTTGCGCAAATGCCACAAATCTAGAAGTGGGAAGAGGGGTTTCATAGATGCTCCAGATCACATGTGACCAGTTGACTGCCGAAAAGGAAGAGGAGAAAGAATGCGCAGACAGATTAGAGCAAGGATTGACAACGATATACACCCAAATCCCCAACAACACGCATGTAGTAGATAGAAGTGCAGAGGAGAAGATCAATCTCATCGCGCAGAAAATTGACCAGTACAGGAAAGAGATCGAGGAGCTAAAAGAGAAGCTCAATCCCATGACTCAGCTCGAGGTCCGAGAGAAGAGGAAAGCATAAGTTGCACTCCAACTAGTAGAGATGGAGAAACAAGTCAACACATCAACAAGATTGTTTGATAAAGCAACACAACTTTGGACAACACTTGAGGAGGATGAGCAGGTCCAACAATGGGACTAAGAGGAAGAAAGAATAAGTGCATCAATCTAGGACCTCAAGCAGAGGAAAAAGACTATGAGCATCACCGTGCGTCTGAAAGGAACACAAGATATGAAAGGCATCACACTCCAATATGAAAGGCTGTGAGAAATCTAGCAAAGAGAGAACCAGACAAGTGCTCATTACCATATTCATTTTATCAAATGTCCCCTGTGCCTCTTGGCTCCAGCTAAATGCACCCTTTCTGGTCGAATCTGTCAAGGGTGCGCAAAGCTAAGAAAATCCTTTGACAAATCCCATGTAGTAACTGCAAATGCCAAGGAATCCTTTCAACTTAGTAAGAGTTTTGGGTGTTGGTGAGTCAAGTATGGCTTGTATTTTTTCTTGGTGCACCTGTACCTATTTCTCTCTAATAATGTGTCCCAAGTAAAGGACTTCAGTCATCCCAAATTCACACTTTGACTCCTTAGCATACAAGGACTGTTCCTCTGTAATGCCCAATATTTGGTTTGCATGCTTGAGATGGTCCTCCCAAGTTTCGCTATATATCAACAAGTCATCAAATAAGACTAAGAGAAACTTCCTCGAGTGATTGTTGAATACATGATTCAAGTCTGATTGGAAAGTGGCTACCACAATAGTTATCCCAAAGGGCATAACTAGAAATCCATAATGGCATATAAAAGCTGTTTTTGGCACATCTTGCCCCCTCATTTTGATTTGATTATAACCAGAGCGCAAGTCTATATTAGTAAAGTAGATGGAGCCATGTAGCTCATATAATAGCTCATCTATCTGAGGGATGGGGTACCTGTTCTTAATGGTCTTCTTGTTTAAGGCCCTATAGTCAATGCACATGCGCATAGTCCTGTTAGAGTTTAATCTATTATTAGGTTTCTTTTCAATTTACTAGATAACCATAGAATAGATAGGATCACTTAGAGAAACACAATCACAAGAGACACATCATTTATCCTGGGAAACCCTCATGGGGGAGAAAACCCAGCAAAAACTTCCTTAATATAGATAGCCAATACAATGCCAAGACAATAAACCAAACACTAGAAAATATCCTCTCCCAAGTAATGAGCCTTTCTCTCTTCCTTCTTCTCTAATTGCAGGTACCAAACTTGCGCTATGGATGATCGAATGAGTGAGTGAACAAGTGAGGCGTTGGCTTCCTTTATTAATACAAACTAGCAAGTGCTGAAAGGAGGTGTCCCTTCACTGGCAGAGCCGACTTCTCTTTCTGGGTGGTTAGAACCACTTTAATTTCCCTGGGGGCCGACTTCTCAGTTTGCATATTACAATTAGGGTTTTACCAATCCACAAAAGGGGATTTGGTCATTTACAATGCTTGACATGATCAATCCACAAAAGGGGATTGATCTAATGAATAATATATCAATAATAAATAGAAAACTCTTTGCAGTTACAATATTTCAACACCCCCCCTTAACAAGAAGGGTATTCTACAACATTAGGAGAGAGAGAGGGAAACATCATCAACAACATCTGGAACATTGACTGGCGTATCTATAAATCATCAGAATTTTTTCTCATCATCAATATCATCAACAACACAGCACAAAGGCTGGAGCATCATCAACATCAACACTAGGTTGAGAGTCTTCAACACGAGGTTGGCATCAGAACACAAAGATGGCTACAGAATATCATCATCATGAAGCTGACATCACAACACGAGGCTGGAAACACAACATCATCAACATGAAGATGGCATCACAACACGAGGCTGGAAACACATCATCAACATGAAGCTGGAATCACAGCGCGAGGCTGGAAACACATCATCAACACAAAGTTGGCATCACAACGCGAGGCTGCCAACACATCATCAACATGAAGTTGGCATCACAACATGAGGCTGGCACATCATCATCAACATGAAGCTGGCATCACAACACGAGGCTGACACATCATCGTGAACATGAAGTTGGCATCACAGCACAATCCTGGCAACACATCACTACTCCCCCTTTCGAGGAAGGTCCTTTCGGACTATACAAAGCTTATCTCGAAAGTGCTCAAACTTTACATGAGATAGAGGATTGGTCAACACATCAACAACCTGTTCATTCGTGATAACATATTGGAGCTTTATGGATCCTCTCTGCACCATATCACAGATGTAATGATATCATATCTCTACGTTTTTTGACTTGTCATGGAACACAGGGTTCTCTGTCATCGTTATGCAACTTTGGTTAGCACATAGGATCATGGTTGCTTCCATCTCTAGATCGAATAGACCTGTCAACGACTTCCGAAGCCATATGGCTTCACAACAGACAGAACATGCAACAATGTATTCTGCTTCTGTTGTGCTGAGAGCAATGCTTGATTGCTTCCTACTCTGCCATGAGATCAACTCTGACCCCAGACTGAAACAACATCTCAAAGTGCTCTTTCTGTCAGAGACACTTCCGACCCGATCTGAATCAGTATAGCCCCTCAGTCTGAAGTCATGATCTCCATCATAACTGAGACCACAATCTATTGTACCCTTAAGGTACCTCATCACATGTTTTTCAGCAACCAGGTGAACATGTTTGGGTTGTACCAGAAATTGACTCAAGGTGTTCACAACAAAACATACATCTGGCCTGGTGTTCATCAGATACATCAACGATCCAATGACCTGTCTGTACAATGAAGCATCAATCAATTATGACAAGGTGTCAACCAGGAGCTTCAACTTTGTTTCCATGGGTGTATTCATGGACTTGCACTCCAACATATCAAATCTCTTCAGTATTTCAATTGCATACTTCCCTTGGTTAAGGAAGATCCTCTCTGGGCTCTGCTAGAACTCAAGACCTAAGAAATAGTGCATTAGGCCAAGGTCTTTCATCTCAAATTTTGCAGCGAGATTCTTCTTACATTCAGTGATGAAATTTTCTTCTCCAGTTAAGAATAAGTCATCCACATACATCAGAAATATAACAAGCTCATCATTCATAACCTTGAAGTAAAGGTTAGAATCAACTTTACTCTTGGTAAAGCCCAAGATCGTCAGAAAACTGTCAATCCTTCCATACCAAGCTCTAGGATCTTGCTTCAATCCATACAAAGCCTTCTTCAACTTGCAGACATGAGTCTTCCTATCTTCAACTTCAAATCCTTGAGGTTGTTCTATATACACTTCTTCTTCAATGACACCATTCAAGAAGGTAGTTTTTATGTCCATCTAGTGTAACTTCCACTTCATCTTAGTTGCAAGGGATTTGATGGTTTTGATTGAAGTGTATATGGCTATATGAGCAAACATCTCTTCATAATCAATGCCTTCCTTTTGAGAAAAACCACGATCAACAAAACTTGCTTTATATTTCTCAATACTTCCATCAACAACATGTTTTATTTTGAAAAACCATTTGGAAGATACCACATCCTTGTTCTTCGGTCTGGGAACTATTTCCCATACATCATTCTTTATGATGGATTGGTATTCCTCTGTCATGGAATCTTCCCATTCTTTCTTATGAATGGATTCTTCAAAGTAGGTAGGCTCATTCTCTAAGAGATCACACATCAAAGCCATATAACTAGAGAATGGCTTTGGTTTCTTCACTTGTCTCATGGTTCCTTCGGGGACACCATACTTCTCTCCATCTTGAATAAGTTCCCTTGCTCAGGCTGGATTTCTCTTGTGGGAGATCGACATCTGGGGAGGTTCTTGAGATTCTATTATATCATGGTCTTCTAGAATCTCCTCATCAGGGGAAGCTATGAGTTCCCTCACTGGTTCTATAACTCTGGGAGCTACAAGTTCCTCTTCATATAGTTCTTCAAACTGACATCTTCTTGATTTCTTGAGTGCTGCATCTTCATCAAAGGTTACATCCCTGTTGATCTCAATATGATGGTAACCTGGTATATAAAATCTGAAGGCCTTGGAGACCTCACAGTATCCAACAAATATTCCCTTCTTTCCTGAAGGGTCCAGGTTGGTTCTCTTCTCTTTTGGAAAATGTACAAATATTAGGTAGCCAAATATTTTGAGATGGCTTACTTCTAGCTTCTTTTCGGAGAACATCTCTTCAGGGGTCTTGAACCCAAGTGCACTATGGGACAATTTGTTTTGTACTTAAACTGTTGCTTTTGCTACTTCTTCCCATAAGTACATTGGCATATCTTGATCATGGATCATGGTATTCACTGCTTTCATTATAGGTCTGTTATTTCTTCCTGCTACACCATTTTGTTGAGGATTGTAGGGAGTGGTGAGCTCCCTCTTGATCCCGACATCTTTGAAAAAGTTTGAAAACTCTTTTGAGGTGTATTATCCTCCATTATCTGACCTGAGTATCTTGTCTTTTTTTCCAGAAAGATTCTCTATCAAGGCTTTGAATTCCTTGAATTTATTGAACACTTCATATTTTGATTTCAAAAAGTAAACCCAAGTTTTATGAGAATAGTCATCAATAAAAGATACATAGTATACATACCCACTGATGGAGGATGATGGCATTGGGCCACACACATCTGAGTGAATGAGCTTTAGGACTCCTGCTTTACTTTCTCTCCTTGGAAAAGGGTTCTTGATGTTCTTTCCTTGTGCATACCCATTGCACACACCTTCATGGTCAACCTTGAGTTCTAGTAGAGCCGTGTCTGCCTTGCTTACATAAGGTAATGCCTTGTAGTTGATGTGGGCTAATCTTCTATGCCAAAGTTCACATGGATTCTCAATGGAGTGGGTCATGGCTGCTTCTGAGTGACCCTTTAGCTTATACAAGCCACCTTCTTCTTTTCTAATAACAATTGCTTCTTCCACGGTTTTGCCTTTGGCCAAAATAAGGACTTCTCCATCTATGAAGGAAAATCCGAAAACTTTATTTTCTAAAGATGAGATGGAGAGTAAGTTCTTTGTCAAACCTGGTACATAGAGTACATCCTTCATCTTCATTGGGGTCCCCGAATTAAGCTTGTAATTTGATTCTCCTACTCCCTTGATAGGGTATTGATAATCATCTCCAAGTGTAACTTTATGAGAAAACTTCTTTTATAAAAGGAAAGAGAGAATGTATCTTTGACCTGTCATGTGCTTCGAAGCACCACTATCAATGAGCCAAGTGTCCTCACCAGGTGATACTGATCCTGAGAGGGCAGAGATTAATACATAGTATGCAATCTGTTCTTTTATAATGTTTGTGGGTGGCTCTTCATCTTCAACTGCATGGGCATGATGCCTCTTGTTTTTCTTCTTGTATTCTTCTCGTCTAGCTGGACAATGTTTCACAATATGTCCCATCTTGTCACAATGGTAACATTGGTAGGATGAGAAATCTTTTTCTCTTCTTTGTCCTTTCTGAAACTTCTGGAATCTCCTTGGTTGAGATTATTTATGTATGAATTTGTTTTGGGGGTGAGACTCCTTATGAGTTTCTTTCTCGAAGTAAGACTTCTTTCTTCCTCCCTTAGTGTGAGTCGCTAGGGCTTGATCTTCATCTCTTGATATCAAAGCTTCTCCGTTAGCTACTCTTGATTCTTCTTGAGCACATTCTTCCTAAAGACTATCAAATTTTAGTTTGTCTTTTCTGGCACAAATAGTTTGGATGAATGAATCCCAAGGTCTTGTGAGACCATTAAAGGTTGTCATTATAAGTTCTTCTTCATCTATAGTATCTTTAGTTGCTTCTAGTTGTTCTTTGAATTGTGATATTCTAGAGAAATATTCCTGGATTGTTTCTCCTTTCTGCATCCTTGTGTTCTTGAGTTGAGTCCTTAGATTCATCTTCCGATTTATGTTCTTTCCTTCATATAATCTGGTTAGGGTATCAAACATTTCTTTTGGAGTCTTCTTTGAAGACACTTGAGGAATCAAGTGATCTTTGATAGAATCTGCAATGATTCTTTTGGCCCTAACTGTGTCATTTTGGTGTTTTGCTTTAGCTGCAACATTGACGGGTTCTGTTACATTCTCTTTAATGAATCTTGCTAGGTCATTCTCTTCAAGAATGAGTCCAATCCTATACTTCTAGGCATGAAATTTTTCCACACCTTCTAGCTTGTCAACAAGCTTAGTGCTTGCATACGTCTTTTACCTGGAGCTAGGAAAATGATAAAATATGAAAATGCTTAGAATTGAATTTTAAACTTACCAGGAGGTGCGCTTGGCTGAGGCGAGTAGCCTGGTGTGGTTAGATTTCAGAAAATCCAAAATTTTCCCCTTCAAACTTGACCAGTGGATTTTTGGACTGGTGCTTATGGTTTTCTGGTACTTCTGGTTTCCTAGTACTTCTGGTTTCCTGGTACTTCTGGTACTGGTGAAACTAGGGTTTCAATTTCTGGGAGTTCTATCCATTGAAAAGGTGCGCTAAAGGTGCCAAAGAGTTTTGGGCTAGGGCACAATTTTCTAGATGAGTTTTGGGTTGAAATTCCTCTTCAATAAAAAACCCTAATTTTCTTGTACGACAACAATGACGTTTTTCTTTTTCCTGTGAAATATGCTCTCTTAAGCTTAGCTCTGATTCCATGTTATAGTTTAAACTATTATTAGGTTTCTTTTCAATTTACTAGATAACCATATCATAGATAGGATCATTGAGAGAAACACAATCACAAGAGACACATCGTTTATCTTGGGAAACCCTCATCGGGGAGAAAACCCAACAAAAACTTCCTTAATATAGATAGCCAATACAATGCCAAGACAATGAACCAAACACTAGAGAATATATTCTCCCAAGTAATGTGCCTCTCTCTCTTCCTCCTTCTCCAACTGAAGCTACCAAACTTGTGCTTTGGATGATCAAATGAGTGAGTGAACAAATGAGGCGTTGGCTTCCTTTATCTATACAAACTGACAAGTACTGAAAGGAGGTGTCTCTTCACTGGCAGGGCAAACCTCTCTTTTTGGGTGGTTAGAACCACTTTAATTTTCCTGGGGGCCAAATTCTCAATTTTCATATTACAATTAGGGTTTGACCAATCCGCAAAAGGGGATTTGGTCATTTACAATGCCCGACATGATCAATCCACAAAAGGGGATTGATATAATGAATAATAAATCAATAATAAATAGAATACTCTTTGCAGTTACAATATTTCAACAAGTCCCATCTTTCTTCTTTACCAAAACCATCGAAAATGCAAAAGGATTAGAACTTGGCTTAATATGACCCATGTCCAACAATTCTTTAATAGCCTTTTCAATTTCATCCTTATAAGTTTTTTGGTGTATATAAAGAGTAGTGATAATTGGTTTTGCACCTTCTTCCAACTCTATAATATGCTCAAACCCCCTATCTGGTGACTATCCTGGTGGAATAGGTTCAAAAACCTTCTTGTGACTACAAATTATTTTCTGTATGTCATGAGAGTAATGAGGATGTTCCTCCTTATCCACTTGAACCAATATCAAACATTCTATTGCATATACAATTTCCTCTCTCCTGAAGATGGCCTCCATATGCTTTGTTGTAACCACTTTAGGCACATTACCTGTCATTCCCTTCAAGGTGACTCTTTTTCCATTCTCCCCATTGAATGACATCTCCATATTTTTGTAGTTTGTGGTGATGGGCCCCGAAGTACTAAGCCATTGTACTCCCAAT
>ML852706.1:0-12761 GCA_009831015.1 Picea engelmannii | reverse complement strand
TCCTAGATGGATAGTGTTTTTCATGCCATTTGCGGTGGTATGTGGAACGTCACATAACTCCTCACAGTTAGAGAGTTATGACCATGTGAAGTTGGAGAAGCCGAGTTCAAATAATGGACCCAAGTTTGTTTGATGGATAACGACATGATTTTTGCTATATTTTAAGGTAATACTATTCTATATGGATAGTACATGTCATTCCATTTCTGGTGGTATGTGTAACGTCACATAACTCCTCACGGTGAGAGTTATGGCCTTACGAAGTTGGAGGACCCTCTTATGTCATCTAGAAGCTCCAAGAGGTCAAAGTAGTCAAAGTGGTTTAAGATATTTTAGAAGGTAAATAATAAAGTGAAGTGATGAGTGTACTATAATTCAAAGTGAATACAAAATAAATTATTTGAATAATAAATTTAATATAGAAATTAGAAGCGGGTTAACCCTAAAATAAGGAAAGTGGGCAAAGTGACCTAGAAGATGTTTTTAAGGAAGCTACTTGGAGAGTATAAATAAGAGGCAAGGCTCTCTCATTTTAGACACACTTGAGCATATTGAATACCTATAGGTGTTTGAGGTAACCAAATGATATCTAAGCCGAATTTATGAGGAAAGTGAAGAAAAGAAGGCCGAAATTCAAGGAAGGATAAATTCTTTTGATGATGTTTTCTAAGGTATGTGTTTTTCAGGTCATCTCACCATTTTCACAATAACGTTTTTTCTAGAATGATTCAGACTGCAAAATTTCTATGACATTGAGGAAACATATCCAAGTATCCGTGGTAAAAAAATTAGCTTGTGGGTCGTTTTATTTTTGGAGTTACACGTCGTAGAAAACAAGGTTTGTGGCTAGTCCTGCAACTAGTAAAAAACAGGTGTTTCGGGTAAAAATGTCAACTTTTTCATAACAGATCAAAATTCAGTAATACCAAATGTGTTGGTTAGATTACATTCTGTAGTATGTTGTGTAACAGTTTCATATCAATTCAACAAATATTCCGTGCGGGGAACGCTCTACAAGGTCGCTCTCTAGAATAAGGCAAAATTCAACAAGGTGTTCCATTTTTTTCATAACTCATTTTCTGAGAGGTTCCAAGTAGTGACACCTGGAGGAATTCCATAAAACACACTAAAGAACATTGTGTATCAGTTTCATATATTTATTCATTATAGGTGAAAAGTTTCGATTATTTCAAGTTAGGGTTGTTGACTAATCCAAAACTAGTCTCGTGAAACTAAAGAAACGTTTGATGAAAATGCTAGTCTCTTGTTTTTAAAGTTAAGGAAGATTTTTAGGTATGTGATCATATACACCAGGTCTATTACAGAATTACAAATCATATTTGGATGATTAAATTGATGAGGGATTTTGGTTGAGGTACAAGTTGGGTACATGGTTGAGACAAGTAGTTGATGAATTGGTACATACATGAGGTGTATAGTTTATGATGTTGGTACATATTGATGAGCCATAGTTGATGAGTACTTGACACATGATTGGTACATACTTGGTACATGGTTGGTTGCACTTGTTTATAGTACAGGTTGGTGCATGGTTGATGCACTTGTTTATGGTACAGGTTCATTACAGGGGTACATGTTCATTACAGGTTGAGGTACAGGTTGATGCATGGTTCAGGTTTATTGGTACATGTTTACAATGGTATATCTCATAGTGATAGTGTCACAATGGTTCCATAATTCTAATTATACTTTAGGTCGGTTGGACGGGGCAAGGACATGTGGTTGTAGCCACCTTCCAGTTGTAGCCAGAGAACACAAGGGGTTGTAGCCTCCTTCTGGTTGTATCCAGAGAATTGGGGAGTTGGAGATTCCCTCAAGTTGTAGCCTGAGAAACTAGGGGGTTGGAGCCTCATTTCAATTGCAGCTAGAAAAAAAAGGAAGTTGGTGCTTCCAATGAATGTAATTCTTCAAGACATATAAGATAAAAAATTCTGTGGTTTTCTCTCTCTTTAGGTTTCCACGTAAACCATCGGTGTACTGTGTATGTGTATGATTGTTCATTTGTTCATTGCTTATTTACTTTGCAGTTATTGGATGATAATGATGCATTGATATAACAGTTGGATTATATGGTTAAAAAGGATTAGATTGTTCTATTACTGATTCATCCCCGCCCCCCCTCTTAGTAATCCAACAATTGGTATCAGAGCAGGTTCCTTCAGGAAACAGTTTAACCACTGGAAGGAGATCATGGATTATTCTGAGAATGCAATACCAATGTTTAATGGTCAGAATGGTTTTAAGTATGAGATGTGGATCATAAGGATGAAAGTATTTTTACAGGCACAACGATATGATAGTTCAAAAAGGAAAAAGACTGCATTCAAGAAGGAACTGAGGAAGAATAAAAAAATAGCAATGGATTTCATCTGGGAAGGATTACTTAATCCGGTAAGAGAAAAGGTTGGTAAATGTTCATCAATAAAAGAACTTTGGGATAAGTTACATGACATATATTCTTCACCCATCAAGGGATCAAAGGGGAATAGATAGAGGCAAGGGGAGGATGGATGAGGTTGTTAGGAGAGAATTGAGGAGGAATCAACTATGCTTCACATGTAAGGAACCTTGGGAACCAGGACACAAATGCATGGGAAAGGGCAAGGTTCACTACATTGAGGCGATTTTAGATGATGAGGATGAAGAGGAGATGGGCCACATACTGAATATTCAAGCAAATCAACCTAGCAGTGACAATACGCAAGGTGAAGAGGGAGAGGATACAGATTTGGACTCAACAGTAGAGAAGAATATCACCATTACATCCATCAGTGGAGTCCCAAAATATAGTACTTTTAGGATGAGGGGAGTGATTCAAGGTCATAAGGTTTATGTCCTTATATATGGAGGAGCTTCACACAATTTCATTGATCCGACCTTGGTGAAAAGGAGGCACATCCCTACAATACCGTTTGAAGGATTTCGTGTGGAGGTAGCAAGGGGCAATATTATGCCTTCTGACAGGTGCATTCTAGGTTTGAACCTCACATTGGGTAGATATGACTTAGCACAAGAATTTTATGTGATGGACCTACCTGACACCAATGTGATATTGGGAGTACAATGGCTTAGTACTTCGGGGCCCATCACCACAAACTACAAAAATATGGAGATGTCATTAAATGGGGAGAATGGAAAAAGAGTCACCTTGAAGGGAATGACATGTAATGTGCCTAAAGTGGTTACAACAAAGCGTATGGAGACCATATTTAGGAGAGAGGAAATTGTATATGTAATAGAATGTTTGATATTGGTTCAAGTGGATAAGGAGGAACATCCTCATTACTCTCATGACATACAAAAAATAATTTGTAGTCACAAGAAGGTTTTTGAACCTATTCCACCAGGATAGTCACCAGATATGGGGTTTGAGCATATTATAGAGTTGGAAGAAGGCGCAAAACCAGTTATCACTACTCCTTATAGACAACAAAAAACTTATACGGATGAAATTGAAAAGGCTATTAAAGAATTGTTGGACATGGGTCATATTAAGCCAAGTTCTAATCCTTTTGCATCTTCGGTGGTTTTGGTAAAGAAGAAATATGGGACTTGTTGAAATATTGTAACTGCAAAGAGTATTCTATTTATTATTGATTTATTATTGATTAGATCAATCCCCTTTTGTGGATTGATCATGTCGGGCATTGTAAATGACCAAATCCCCTTTTGCGGATTGGTCAAACCCTAATTGTAATATGAAATTTGAGAATTTGGCCCCCAGGAAAATTAAAGTGGTTCTAACCACCGAAAAAGAGAAGTTCGCCGTGCCAGTGAAGAGACACCTCCTTTCAATACTTGTCAGTTTGTATAGATAAAGGAAGCCAACGCCTCATTTGTTCACTCACTCATTTGATCATCCAGAGCACAAGTTTGGTAGCTTCAGTTGGAGAAGGAGGAAGAGAGAGAGGCACATTACTTGGGAGAATATATTCTCTAGTGTTTGGTTCATTGTCTTGGCATTGTCTTGGCTATCTATATTAAGGAAGTTTTTGTTGGGTTTTCTCCCCGATGAGGGTTTCCCAAGATAAATGATGTGTCTCTTGTGATTGTGTTTCTCTCAGTGATCCTATCTATGCTATGGTTATCTAGTAAATTGAAAAGAAACCTAATAATAGTTTAAACTATAACATGGAATCAGAGCTAAGCTTAAGAGAGCATCTTTCACAGGAAAAAGAAAAACGTCACTGTTGCCGTACAAGAAAATTAGGGTTTTTTATTGAAGAGGAATTTCAACCCAAAAGTCATCTAGAAAAGTGTGCCCTAGCCCAAGGAACTCTTTGGCACCTTTAGCACACCTTTTCAATGGATAGAACTCCCAGAAATTGAAACCCTAGTTTTCACCAGTACCAGAAGTACCAGGAAACCAGAAGTACTAGGAAACCAGAAGTACCAGAAAACCATAAGCACCAGTCCAAAAATCCACTGGTCAAGTTTGAAGGGGAAAAATTTGGATTTTCTRAAATCTAACSACACCAGGCTACTCGCCTCAGCCAAGCRCACCTCCTGGTAAGTTTAAAATTCAATTCTAAGCATTTTCATATTTTATCATTTTCCTAGCTCCAGGTAAAAGATGTATGCAAGMACTAAGMTTGTTGACAAGCTAGAAGGTGTGGAAAAATTTCATGCCTGGAAGTATAGGATTGGACTCATTCTTGAAGAGAATGACCTAGCAAKATTCATTAAAGAGAATGTAACAGAACCCGTCGATGTTGYAGCTAAAGCAAAACACCAAAAAGACACAKTTAGGGCCAAAAKAATCATTGCAGATTCTATCAAAGATCACTTGATTCCTCAAGTGTCTTCAAAGAAGACTMCAAAAYAAATGTTTGATACCCTAACCARATTATATGAAGGAAAGAACATAAATCGRAAGAYGAATCTAAGGACTCAACTCAAGAACACAAGGATGCAGAAAGGAGAAACAATCCAGGAATATTTCTCTAGAATATCACAATTCAAAGAACAACTAGAAGCAACTAAAGATACTATAGATGAAGAYGAACTTATAATGACAACCTTTAATGGTCTCACAAGACMTTGGGATTCATTCATCCAAACTATTTGTGCCAGAAAAGACAAACTAAAATTTGATAGTCTTTAGGAAGAATGTGCTCAAGAAGAATCAAGAGTAGCTAACCRAGAAGCTTTGATATCAAGAGATGAAGATCAAGCCCTAKCTACTCACACYAAGGGAGGAAGAAAKAAGTMTTACTTCRAGAAAGAAACTCAKAAGGAGTCTCACCCCCAAAACAAATTCATACATAAATAATCTCAACCAAGGAGATWCCAGAAGTTTCAGAAAGGACAAAGAAGAGAAAAAGATTTCTCATCCTACCAATGTTACCATTGTGACAAGATGGGACATATTGTGAAACATTGTCYAGMTAGAYGAGAAGAATACAAGAAGAAAAACAAGAGGCATCRTGCCCATGCAGTTGAAGATGAAGAKCCACCCACAAAGATTATAAAAGAACAGATTGCAKACTATGTATTAATCTCTGCCCTCTCAGGATCAGTATCACCTGGYGAGGACACTTGGCTCATTGATAGTGGTGCTTCRAAGCACATGAYAKGTCAAAGATACATTCTCTCTTTCCTTTCAKAAAAKAAGTTTTCTCATAAAGTTACACTTGGAGATGATTATCAATACCCTATCAAGGGAGTAGGAGAATCAAATTACAAGCTTAATTCAGGGACCCCAATGAAGATGAAGGATGTACTCTATGTACCARGTTTGAYWAAGAACTTACTCTCCATCTCARCTTTAGAAAATAAAKTTTTCAKATTTTCCTTCATAGATGGAGAAGTCCTTATGTTGGCCAAAGGAAAAACCATGGAAGAAGCAATTGTTATTAGAAAAGAAGAAGGTGGCTTGTATAAGCTAAAGGGTCACTCAGAAGSAGCCATGACCCACTCCATTGAGAATCCATGTGAAMTTTGKCATAKAAGATTRGCCCACATCAACTACAAGKCATTACCTTATGTAAGMAAGGCAGACACAGGTCTACTAGAACTCAAGGTTGACCATGAAGGTGTGTGCAATGGGTATRCACAAGGAAAGAACATCAAGAACCCTTTTCCAAGGAGAGACAGTAAAGWAGGAGTCCTAAAGCTCATTCWCTCAGATGTGTGTGGCCCAATGCCATCATCCTCCATYAGTGGGTATGTATACTATGTATMTTTTATTGATGACTATTCTCGTAAAACYTGGGTTTACTTTTTGAAATCAAAAGATGAARTGTTCAGTAAATTCAAGGAATTCAAAGCCTTGATAGAGAATCTTTCTRGAAAAAAAGACAAGATACTCAGGTCARATAATGGAGGAGAATACACCTCAAAAGAGTTTGMAAACTTTTGCAAAKATGTCGGGATCAAGAGGKAGCTCACCACTCCCTACAATCCTCAACAAAATGGTGTAGYAGAAAGAAAGAACAKACCTATAATGAAAGCAGTGAATACCATGATCCATGWTCAAGATCTGCCAATGTACTTATGGGCAGAAGMAGCAAAAGMAACAGTTTAAGTACAAAACAAATTGTCCCATAGTGCACTTGGGTTCAAGACCCCTGAAGAGATGTTCTCCGGAAAGAAGCCAGAAGTAAGCCATCTCAAAATATTTGGCTACCTAATATTTGTACATTTTCCAAAAGAGAAGAGAACCAACCTGGACCCTTCAGGAAAGAAGGGAATATTTGTTGGATACTATGAGGTCTCCAAGGCCTTCAGAGTTTATATACCAGGTTACCATCATATTGAGATCAACAGGGATGTAACCTTTGATGAACATGGAACATTCAAGAAATCAATAAGATGTCAGTTTGAAGAACTATATGAAGAGGAACTTGCAGCTCCCAGAGTTATAGAACCAATGAGGGAACTCATAGCTTCCCTTGATGAGGAGATTCTAGAAGACCATGACATAATAGAATCTCAAGAACCTCCCTATATGTCGATCTCCCACAAGAGAAATCCAGCCTGAGCAAGTGAACTTATTCAAGATGGAGAGAAGTATGGTGTTCCCGAAGGAACCATGAGACAAGTGAAGAAACCAAAGCCATTCTCTAGTTATATGGCTTTGATGTGTGATCTCTTAGAGAATGAGCCTACCTACTTTGAAGAATCCATTCATAATAAAGAATGGAAAGATTCCATGACAGAAGAATACCAATCCATCATAAAGAATGATGTATGGGAAATAGTTCCCAGACCGAAGAACAAGGATCTGGTATCTTCCAAATGATTTTTCAAAATAAAACATGTTGCTGATGGAAGTATTGAGAAATATAAAGCAAGGTTTGTTGCTCGTGGCTTTTCTCAAAAGGAAGGCATTGATTATGAAGAGATGTTTGCTCATATAGCCAGATACACTTCAATCAGAACCATCAAATCCCTTGCAACTAAGATGAAGTGGAAGTTACACTGGATGGACATAAAAACTGCCTTCTTGAATGGTGTCATTGAAGAAGAAGTGTATATAGAACAACCTCAAGGATTTGAAGTTGAAGATAGGAAGAATCATGTCTGTAAGTTGAAGAAGGCTTTGTATGGATTGAAGCAAGATCCTAGAGCTTGGTATGGAAGGATTGACAGTTTTCTGACGAGCTTGGGCTTTACCAAGAGTAAAGTTGATTCTAACCTTTACTTCAAGGTTATGAATGGTGAGCTTGTTATATTTCTGATGTATGTGGATGACTTATTCTTAACTGGAGAAAAAAATTTCATCACTGAATGTAAGAAGAAGCTCACTGCAGAATTTGAGATGAAAGACCTTGGCCTACTGCACTATTTCTTAGGTCTTGAGTTCTAGCAGAGCCCAGAGAGGATCTTTCTTAACCAAGGGAAGTATGCAATTGAAATACTGAAGAGATTTAATATGTTGGAGTGCAAGTCCATGAATACACCCATGGAAATAAAGTTGAAGCTCCTGGTTGACACCTTGTCATAATTGATTGATGCTTCGTTGTACAGTCAGGTCATTGGATCGTTGATGTATCTGACGAACACCAGGCCAGATGTATGTTTTTTTGTGAACACCTTGAGTCAGTTTTTCGTACAACCCAAACATGTTCACATGGTTGCTGAAAAACATGTGATGAGGTACCTTAAGGGTACAATAGATTGTGGTCTCAGTTATGATGGAGATCATGACTTCAGACTGAGGGGCTATACTGATTTAGATTGGGTCAGAAGTGTCTCTGACAGAAAGAGAACTTCGAGATGTTGTTTCAGTCTGGGGTCAGCGATGATCTCATGGAAGAGTAGGAAGCAATCAAGCATTGCTCTCAGCACAACAGAAGCAGAATACATTGTTGCATGTTTTGTCTATTGTGAAGCCATATGGCTTTGGAAGTTGTTGACAGGTCTATTTGATCTAGAGATGGAAGCAACCATGATCCTATGTGCTAACCAAAGTTGCATAACGATGACAGAGAACCCTGTGTTCCATGACAAGTCAAAACACGTAGAGATATGATATCATTACATCTATGATATGGTGCAGAGAGGATCCATAAAGCTCCAATATGTTAGCACGAATGAATAGGTTGTTGATGTGTTGACCAATCCTCTATCTCATGTAAAGTTTGAGCACTTTCAAGATAAGCTTTGTATAGTCCGAAATGACCTTCCTCGAAAGGGGGAGTAGTGATGTGTTGCCAACATTGTGTTGTGATGCCAATTTCATGTTCACGATGATGTGTCAGCCTCGTGTTGTGATGCTAGCTTCATGTTGATGATGATGTGCCAGCCTCGTGTTGTGATGCCAACTTCATGCTGATGATGTGTTGGCAGCCTCGCGTTGTGATGCCAACTTTGTGTTGATGATGTGTTTCCAGCCTCGCGCTGTGATTCCAACTTCGTGTTGATGATGTGTTTCCAGCCTCGTGTTGTGATGCCATCTTCATGTTGATGATGTTGTGTTTCCAGCCTCGTGTTGTGATGTCAGCTTCCCACCACCATGCCTCATGTTGCTTCACTACTCACATATGACTTAACTCATAAGGACCACTAATGTTGTTAATGAACCCATCTTGATTTTGTATGCCTCATTCAAATCTCTTTTTCACAAAATCATCCTTTTTTACAAATTGAAGGAGAGCTTCTCATTCATTGTTTTCCTCATTTCTAAATATGTTTAAACTTGGCAGCAATATTTATGTTAAATTTGTAGGTATATTTGCAATTTGTTTCCAAAGGATGTCAAAACTTTATTTTTGGAAACATTTTAGTCATCTTCTTTTAGCTTTTGGAACAAAATACTTAGGTTCCTAATATATTTTTCTTGTAATTAAAATTTTAATTGTTTTTTAAGACCCTTCTAAACTCCAAAGTTGGTGGCGATTACCTATTATTAAATAAAATAAGGAGTTATTTATCTTGAATAGATTAGAACATTTTGTCAAAACTTTTTATCAATATTATTAAACATTAGCCATTTTGGTTTCTATCATTCCACCACATCCAATTATACGACAATATTTGGAGGCTCCGTCAAATTAAATTTAACTTCTAACATCCTTCCCTTGGTCACTTCCATTGGCTTCCATGCTTGTGGCCTTTATTGATCAAACTTTTACCAATTAGACTTTTAGTAGCCCTTGTGAATGTTTCTAGTTTTTGTCTTCTAAAAACGATCTTCCCCCTCTTTTGTGATTCTCCCATACCTTCACATTTAATCTCCCTTGTTGTTTTTTTTAAATTCATTCTTCTTAATTCATTCTTCAATCTCTTCTACAATTGGCCGAAATCAAATTATGCTCCTTAAAGAACCCTCTATTTCTATTTACTAAATAATTCCAACAGAGAAATGCTAATCAAAGCTCCATCTCATTTCCAATATTTATGTTTTTTTTTTTTTTATGTTGGTCATTCCCTAATTACCACCTTAAAAAAATTTAGAAGTTTTCTCTTGATATAAGCAAATAAAGAAGCCCTTATGTGTCTATTTTGTTAAATATTAAAAATAAGTAATTATAATTTTTCTCATGTTTTAGGGAATTTTCCATCTCATTGGGCCTAATCTTGTCTCCCTACAAGTTTTTTGGACAATGATATTACCATGTATTACTAACGACATGGAAGATGATATCCACTAAACACCTCCTTTCAACATTTTTTTTTTTGGGTTAATTATATAATTTCATCACCTTTTTTGAAGGATCATATCCTATCATTGAGAGGGGGGGGGGGTGAATCAATGACACAATTATTATATAAATTTTCCTTTTCTTAATGAAAACACAATTTTAACACAATATTTATTGTGGAACCCAAATGGGAAAACCACCAACTCTTTTCTATTAACTGCAAAATTTGTTTTACATGTTACATAGAAGGAATATATTCTTCCTTTTCGATCAACACCAACTGATCAGGATGCACCCACAACCTTTTTTCACCAACACCAACTGGTAGGAGGCTTCGAACCCTTGTTTAGTCAGCTACAACTGACAAGGAAGAACCAACTCCCTCTGTAGGCACCAACTTGCCCTTGCACCATCCAACCACCCTTATTTTCTGAATCTGGAGAAAATTTTGTATCAAGTCTTTATTGCATCTCTCTCTGCTTCTATGATATATATATCTTTTGATTCAGACCACAGAGACACTTTATTCTCAACACTCTTCCTCATTTATATAATCTTCAAATCAATGTGAGAGTGATACACTGTGTCCCTTTGTTTTAAACCATCGTACCTCTTCATTTAACTCAACCATAATCACAGTTTTATCATTCTTATCGTGGAGGCATTTCATAAATTGATCACAGATATGGATCAATTTCATCTTCTAACTTGATCCCAAATCTTTGCAATTATTTCATAAACTGAGATCATCAGAGGCACTTCCTTCAAACCATTACATGTGACCGATAACGCAAAACCATGAGCTTATCAACTTAAGTGACGCTTTATCTTTTGCCTTTATATCTCTTATTCCATATGACCAACGACGGTGACCAGATGTTAGGCCAAACAAGCGCTTGTACGCTTATCAGAATCAATGGTCACAATTTGATCTCCTGATGAGATGGACGATAGTTGGGACTTCGGGACTTCGCCTTTCAAATCTTCAGAATCAGATTTCGCCGAACAAATCAGACAGTTCATATTTATTTTGTGGAACTAGATCAATGGTCAGATTTGATCCTTACACTTAACCTTTCACTACTTAATCCAACGGCTAGGACTTAATCAAGCATTGAGATGGATGGCCACTATTTACTTCATGACTTCGTACTTCACGTCTTTCAGTCTATGTAGATATTCATATGATCTCTGACTGTGATCAGGCGCCCATCCAAAAGGGATATTTGGAGATGCGGGCTTCGGGTTTTTTCACTGTATGCTGCGGCCAATCTTCCCTCCAAATCGACGAATTCCAGGAAATGGGTGCTAGCTCCTCTTCCTAGGCTCGTCTCAGTTCTGACCTCGGTCTATGAACCGAGGCTCAAATCCTGAGTGCTTCGCAACTTCGTGCTTCGTGACTTCGGGACATAGGTCATTTATTGGTAGTGAAACTCCCGAAGTAAATCTCCCAGAGTGACGTCACTTGTTGACATGGCACGGGCTGAGTGGCTGCCACATGTCACTTAGATTCATGATTTATACGTACCTGAAATGTCAATTTCATCTTGACACTTGTCATTATTTGACTATGCCACGTGTCCTTGCTGACGTAGATCTCCCAATGTGACACATATTCATCTCCTTGATCTAATGGTCAGAATACTATCCGAAATGTATCTCAGATCGACGATTGAGAGTGACTTCGGAATTTCGGCCTTTGGGACTTTGGGTAATTCGATTTCTCCACTTCACAATTCTTCCATAGTGAGATTCCCTGAAGCGTAACCTCCTCACAAATTTTAACCCGAAATGAATGTTGTTCGTTGATCATGATCTTAGATCGACAACTTGATCTATCTGCGATGTTGCTTTGCCTAGGTTTAAATCCAACGACTCTTCTTCTTTGTTTATCGTATCCTTCCAATTAAAGTGATCCAATGGTCGATGTGGATTGCGGAACCATAACTTGCGTGTGGTTTATCCCATCACCCAAACTCCGCAATTTGAAGTTGTGCGTTGTCGGTGAGTCAAACACAATCGTCGATATTTGAGTTTATGAGATCTAACGATCTAGACCGATTGTGGAATTGTAACTAGCGAGTTGTTTAATTCTTATTTCGCTTTCCGCAATTCATCCATGCCGTTGATCTAGAGCATGCATATCAACGGTCTTGATTTGATCTGAATTTTATTGCACCATACCTACTGAGTTTCATCGCGCCATCTCTTCTAAGCTTTAATCTCTGCATATCGTCCAACTGTTTGACACCAACCATTATATGCTAATAGAGTACTATTGATATTAATGACAATTCGTCATGCCAACTCATCATCACATCAATGACATCGACTGTTGACATCAATGAAAATACATCAATGACACTATGTCCAACATTTTTTACAAATGTGTTTATATATCTTTTTGACCTTCCCCTATGATGTGGTGAATTAAGGTTTGCTAACTTTCCACTAGAATATATTATTGAATTAATCCATTAATCCTAGGATGTGCAGAACACCAGAAAGTGTTCTAATCCTTCCATATACGAGCCTCAACTTGACTTTTCCTCTTCCTATGATTATGGATGTCGATTCATCACCTAGGAAAACATTATCTCCATCATAACTTTCATATTCACAGAACCACTCCCTATGGGGATTCATATGAAA
>WSFP011377556.1:0-30145 GCA_009831015.1 Picea engelmannii | reverse complement strand
AAAATCCATGCATTGGATGAATAGGTGGGGGTGGCACTTGACTAGAACTAACACTGCTATTATCACTTGTTTGAGATCCACTTTGACTAAGCACCTCCAAAATAAAAAAAGAACCTTGATAATGATGACTTTAATTATTATATATCATTTGGAACTGTCCTCATGGAATTCAAATCAAGGGAACTCAGATCCGTGAAAAAATAGTAGCATTCTTCCCTATTTTGTGCTTTTGGTGGCTAGGAGAGACAAAATTCTAACCTGTAAGCCCCCGAAAGCTCTTCTTTCGATGGCTAAGGACAGTTGGGCAAACTGAAATAGCCACCAAAAAGGTAGGATTTCAAAATTGCAAAGATGCATTTCTTTCTTCCTCACCATTGTTGGACAACATTCGGCTTATATGTTTTCATATTAGGAATTTCATACATCATCAGACCTCTAATTCAATCAGCACGTTTATATGTAGTAACAGAATGCCCTTTTCATTGAGTTGATCAGATGTTCTGTGTGTTAACACTCCAACTACAACCAAAAGAACAATCACTCCTGGATTGAATCCCTTTCCAGCAGCTTGAATAAGTATTCTATCCTAGTTAACAAATGAAAGTAAGTTTGTCTAAGAAGAGAAATACTCTTTTGCAGATTCTTTGATTGAACTTTGCATTCCCCTTTCTCTTGTTGTTGACGATGATACCTGGAAAATATGCTCAGTTCTTGAGTTAATTCAACACTTTGCTTCTGTAGAGTCTGGTAGCTACCTTCAAGTTCTTCATGCCTACGTAAAATTCTCATTATTTTTGTTTGAAAAATTTGATCAAAAACCACAAAACAATCATTATTCCACCGTTAAGAAAAAGATCCTGCAGATGCCATTGGACTTCCATGCTCATGGGACCATCCTCTTAAGAATTTAAAGATTGTGATATGCAACCTGTTGTGGGGTTGCTTTCTCCTTGTGCTCGGCATCAGGAGTCAACATACTGGGTTTTAACAAAATTGCCTCGAACAAAACATTGTTCTCTACCAAGTAGAAGAAAACCTCAGTCCAGACCTTCTCTGCCACTTCAAATATTTTATCAATGAAATGGTCTCCATCTAGCAGAATCTCTGGCTCCACAATGGGCACAAGGCCATTTTCCTGAGAAGGGCAACATAATGTGCAAGTCCCCAGGAAGCTTTGCTTATTTAAGAAAACTAAAAAAAATCTATCTTCTCATATAAAGAGCTTATTCAGCTACCTACTCCTACTCTTAACCAGTAAAAAAATGCTCATCATGTAACATCATACTTCCAATGAAGCCATGATAACGTTGAACTATTTACAAAATCTTTTTGCATGCAGATAAATTTCAAAGAACACTTCATGTCTTGGAGTAGAATTTAAACTTGCAGAGCATACTTACAATCATCATTTGCTTTGATTCCAAAGATTGCACAACTGAAGACTTATGAAGAACATAACTCCATATAAATGGCTACCGGATCATAGAAAGAAGCTAACTCTTCTTGTTGCTCAAGCCTTTCTTCTACTTCTGATATATGGATCTACTCATAAATAAGTTTCTGCAATTCTGAAAATAACAGTGAGTTGATTTGACCGCTAATCCCTTCTTGTTTGATATCTTCTTCATAAATGATATCAGTCTTTTGTTCATGAGATGCTGCAAACAGAAGAGAAGATCTTAAATCTCCAGGTAGATTAAACTCATCATATTTAATGTCTTCTGCAAACATAGAATGGTTGATTTCAACATGATGTTGTTCCTTGATGGGAAAGGAAAAAGGCTCATCAAAATCAGATTCGTAGCTGTCATATATTGGTTGGCTGCTTCTTAAGTCAACATCATTTGATGTAAGGATCTTCTCTACTCCATCCGCATACTTATCAAAAATAGGTGAATAAAAATTTCCTGAATCTTGCAAAGAAAGACAGGCAATCTTCATATCCTTCTCTCCAATCATAGGTGAAAACATATCATAAGCAACCTTTTGAAAAAGTGTAGAAAAAACTTCTTCTCTAACTGTTTCTTCATGTAAAGAAAAGGCAACATATGCAACAGAGAAAAGATCTGATGCATTTACAACTATGAAATTCTTATTTGTATCATGAATATCTTCCTTAAGAACATAATTTTCATCTTGACAAACAGAAGAAAAGACTACTTGCTGCTCAACTTACTTCTCGAATTCATCACAACAATTTTCAAAGAGACTTTTAGCTGGAAATTCATCTTTACAAAACAAATGGAAAGCATAATGAAAATTTGCCAATGAGTGAATGCTTGAAGCTGGAAGAGATCTGCACCAATCAAGGGCAATCCCCTCTAATGAATACTTGAAAATCTTAATTTGAATGTCCTCATGTACAATTCCAAGCCGATGAATAAAATCATGAAAATCCAGCAAGTGTTCAGCTGGAACTTCCCACTCTTCTCCTGGAAATTTGGGAATACTATGTTCACATTCGTCTCTACTAGGTACTGGATGAGGATAACCATAAATACTTGAGAAATTGCAAAATGCATACCTCTTGTTCATTTCATACCAGTGAAGTCAACAACAAATTTCTGAACAATGGAGTCGCCACTGAATCCGTCCTTCATGGAGTCGCAAGCTAGATAATTACAACCAAGAAAATTTCCAGGCTTTGTCTATCATCAAATTTGGATCTATGTCATCTCCCAAGGAAGATAAGATTCAATCTCCTCTCCTCGGCAACGACGCCAATTTGTTATCACTCCAAGAAACTCTTCTAGGTTGCAGCTCGAAGATGCCTGGTAACTTAAACTATTTTCTCAATGTTGAATATATAATTGGATCAATATGGATAACTAACTCACTGAATCTTACACTCAAGACAGTATATATATATTTAATATTACAAGGCCTTCAAGAGCTATTATGAGATAGGTTGTGTATCAAATAAAACAAAATCTAATCACATAAACTAAATCACACATATATAAAACAATAGGTATGATGGGTCTAGAAAATATTACAATAGCTTATGATCGTTTGCCAAATAATCAAATAGTGAGATGAAAGTCACCTATGAATTATATGAGCATAGACTGAGAATGGAATTCACTCATAAACATAGATAGATAAGAAAGAAGGAATCTGATAACATCAATGAAAGAAGCTTGCAAGTTTCTTCTATTAAAGAAAGTGTCTCAACACAAAATACAATAATCTAGTATCCAAAATCGAACCTCTAGTATATAAAATTGATAGGCTTTATATCCTTTACAAGTATTTTCAGATCCTCAAAATATGGATCTGGTAACCTCTTCTCCTATCTCAAATTCGAATTTGTGAGGTGGCTGGAAAAGACAAAAATTTCTGGAAATATGCTGCTCAAATATTTACCCATATATCTCAAACCAAAACAATTGTGTACAAACTAGAAGAGGATTTTGTATATTGTTTTGTTGTGAGAAAAAACCTCTCTCAGTTATTTGAGATTCATTTTCATTTTCCTGGGATTTGCATTTCAAAAACATGTGTCAAACAGGGAAATTCTGAGATCCGGAAATTAGGGCTCATAGATGAATTCGATTCTCCAAATATATGACACTTGTAGGAAACATGAGAGAGGTTATTTTTCTTTGACATGTTAGAAACAAAAACCTCCTCCCATTTCTAAAAACTATTCTCTTGTCGCTCAGAATCATTGTTTGAAAATGATGAATCAACACAGTAAAAATAGACTTTTCTGCACTTTTGGTGGCTAAGAGAGCCCCGAATTTCATGTTTAAGCCACCGAAAGATAAAACTTTCGGTGGCTTTGAAACCCTTTTGGAAAGGTTCTTATCCACAAAAACCTGATTTTTGACCTTTTTGAAGGGAAAACCAAATCAAATCTTTTTCAAACTTTATTACAAACCTAAGGCTCTCAAAAATGAACCTTAAAAAATTTAGAAATGTATTTTTCAATGACTTTCTATCACCTAAAATAAACAAATTTGACTCTGTTATTTGAGGAGATAACACCCTATATCTCTCATATTGACTCATCTAAGAATATGTACGATGCCCTAACTAACCTCTTCTCAGTCAAAAACATTGGACAAGTAATTAGTTTGAAGAATGAGCTCTGTGACATGAAAATGAATGATTATGATAGCATAACATCATACTTTGTGATAATCTCTTAGATTAAATATCAACTAAAAGCTATTGAAGAAATCATTTTAGAGAAGGAACTGGTAAATATAGTACTCAATGGTCTTCCCAAGACATGGGATGCATTTTCCGCAAGCATGAACACAAGGAAGGAGTATCCCACATTTGAAGAACTTTGGACTTGTTGTGCACAAGAAGAATCAAGGATTTGCGCAAAAGAGATATTCCAAAGGAAATATGATGATCAAGCCTACACAACAAAGTTCAAGAAATTCAGGAATGATAAAAAGTTTGACTCAAGCAAGAAACCAAATCAAGAGAAAGATATGTCAAAAATACAATGCTTCAACTGTCGAAAATACGGTCACTAAAAGAATCATTGTCCCGAGTTAAAGAAAAGGAAGTAAACACACGAATGAATCAGTTGTCGAAGAAAGGGAACCCTCAAAGAAGGACAAGCAAGATAAAACATACTTCTTCTTCTAAAACAAGGTAACAATATTCTTCATAGTTCTTGTGCATACCATGTTTACATAGTTTTTGTACATATATTGCATATCTATTTCTAAGAAGATAATATTTTCAAGTGAAACAATACCTATGGAAGAATAACAAGATAAGGATAGTTATCACGATGACTACAAGTCAAGCAATACACATGAAAAGATGAAGTACATTGACAATCCTTGGTAACAATTTTTGTGGAAGCTATTACATAAGTAACAACTGCAAGATAAGCCAAAATCAAAATCAAACTTGAAGAAACCTAGAAGAAGTAAAAATAGAAAGAAGTCAACAATCAAGAGGAAATTAGAAAAATACCTGTGACACTTTGCATAAGGAAATAAGGATGCAGACGGAAGTGTGGACTCTCTTAGATGGAGGGAGTTGATTATATAATTCCAAAATAAGAGAATGAATTCATCCATGAAGCAAGGATTAGGAGAGACCTAATCCTAAATGATATGATCCATCGAGGATTATGAAGTGTCTGTCCATGTTCCAATTGAATGTAGTAGCCATGATAAACTGTACGTGTTCAGTTTGACTCCAGAAGAAGTCTTGTTCGAAAAGAATCCTTAAAGTATCCTTGGTTGTCCATATACATCCATGATTTTATGATGAAAGGAATAATTTTTAATCTTCAGGGAATGGAATCTATAGAAGACTCCATGGACCCAAGAGATAAATTGAAACATGAGGAAGAACATGAAGATTCCAAGAAAGAAAGAAAATCCAGAACAACTAGTTATTATACTGAGAATCACAAGACTACCAGCTTGGTTTGAAACCACTTGAAGAAATCAAGCAAAAGTAATGGAAGATATGATGAAGAACAGTATATGTAATAAATTGTGAAAAGGGATTATGAATGGAAGCATTGCGAGATTCATAACTAGAGGTTCTTCCAGAAGGAGGAGAAGACTATGATAACAACTTGTTCCTGTAAACCAAATATACCTCTATCTGAGCTATTATATATCTTGTAGTATCCATGGATTGAAGTTTACATCAGTTGGTTGTAGAAGACTATTCTTCCCAATAAGAGAATTTGAGGAAGAATCTTATGTAAAGCAATCTCAAGTTTTTGAGGTATACCAGAAAGAGACACATGTATGTAGATATAAGAAGACCTTGTATGGATTCAAACAACTTGATGTAGAGTAAGTCATATACAACAGAAGCATGGTGGAAACTCTCTATGACAAAGATCTCATAATAGTTACTCAGAAGTCTTGGATGATGGATTTCTAATCCATGGAAAAATCTCATGATGACAGAAGAAGAGCTACTTGGATATGTTTCAGTTTCAGCCTTTCCACGATGTCATGAGCTAGCAGGAAACAAAAGTGTTGAATTCAACCATGATATATATTGTAATGATCAGAGCTACATGAATCCTTCAGAGAAAATCATTATTCCATAATAGACCAAAGTACATTAAGATCAAGCATTACATTCTCCGTGATGAAGTCTAGAAAAGATAAGTGGTTCTCCAATATATCTCCACAGATGAGCAGATAGCAAATATTATGGTAAAACCTCTGTCCAAGATGAAAATTTTGCAAGTTGGGGCTCGTGGAGACGACTTTCTTATTGAGAAAGGAAGGGATTACTCCCAGGTTAGGAGGGAGCAATGATGTGTTATTTATTTATGGAAAGTCATTTTTTGGTTTGAAAAATGGTCCAGGATGAGAAGTTCCTTTCCATTTCGTAAAGTGGTTTGACACTTCTGACAGACAGACATTTTCTAGTTCAGAAAATGGTATGGATCGGACAATCATTTTCGTAATGAAAATGGTTTAATAGATTGTTGATGTACCATAGACAACGATTCCCCTTCTATCCAGTGTGGGGGAATGGTCTAGGACAATCATTATTCTTGGTAGTCACTCTGAGTAGTGTTCAAGTAGAATGGTTTGCCTCGTCGAGTAGTCATTCTTTCGAAGTTCACAGTTGTGAGCAGTTTCGAAGAATGGTATGTTTTGGAGGTTGGTGCAAGATAGTCATTTCCATTAGGAAATGGTCCAGACCATCATTCCCTAGGGAAGACTCATTCTATAGAGGTTGCACTATGTTTAGTGTTGGAGGAATGGTCCAGGTTCAACAAATCTGGGACGGGCATTCCCTAGGGCAGACTCATTCTCTCCAAGTTGCACTATGACTAGTGATGGAGGAATGGCCCAGTTAGGTGAATGGTCTAGGCTAAAAAATTATGGAAAATTATTCTTCTATGCTTGAGAAAAATAGTCCAGATATCCCATCGTTGATGTTTTAATTTCTGAGGGAATATTATCTTCCATATTTCACAAATGTGAGTGGAAAAACGACCCAGATGACTCAGTTTATATCATGATATTGTTTTCTGTGCAGGTTGATATCAAATGATATTATTGGTATGGATATTGTATGTCTCTGGACAATAGATGTATTCTACTATGGTGAATGTGTTCCACTGGTTGTGACTATGTGTCACTGATTAAGTAGTTGTGTGCTACTTGGTGTGGTAGTGTACCACTGGATAGTAGTTGTGTACTACTATGGATAGACACAGTTGTGTTCTATTGAATGGAATTGTTTTAGATTTTCATGTAGACTATTAGTAGTGTTGAAAATGATTATCAATTAGATGGCTAGTAGTGTGCTAGTGGACAGACATTCTCCAAGCGGAAAATGGTCCAAGACATTTATTCTTCTAGGACATATGTAGAAGAATAGTCCTTGTAGCCCATGGCGTGGCTTCCAAAATCTATTGAAATAGTTACTCTTCTAGGACATATGTCCGGATTAGAAGAATGGTTCTTACATCACTCTGTGGAGTGAATGACTTATTCATTATGCCTGATTACTCAGATGGAGTATGGCCTTGAGAGATGATACAGTTGATACTATCATATGATATTGATATTGATGAGGGTGCTTGTGATCTAATCATGAGATAGCCTATGTGGCTATGGTGATGCTACTGATTGAATGGTATGTTTGTGCTCAAGACCATTGATTTCAATACCTCCCTAGCTAGGAGGGACTCCGGAGTGTTCATATTATGGTAGTTGTGGGAGGTATTAACCTCCACATGTAACCCTGACAAGAATATAATATTCTGGGAAGCAAGAAGAAACCCTAAAGCATGGATAATAACCCTAGGAGGCAAGTCGTCTCAAGAGAATATTTATTATTGAGTTATTAGCCTCCATAAGTAGAATTCGGCCTAGACAACTTAAAGAGAACAGTATAAATATAGGGCTCTAGATCTCATTTGACACACACATCTTGCAACTGCAGAAATGTAAGAGTGCACACTGTAGAAACTGAGTAAGTGCACAAGTCTATAGAGTAGATGTAGTTGCAACTACTGCAACTTGTATTCTCGATTTAGGATTGGAATTTCTATTGGTTATGGTTTGGACTTTCTTCCTTGTGTGCTAGCTCTGGAGAGAGGTATGCTACATTGATTGGCTATTAGGCCTAGGGTTTGCTTCTGGAATCATTCTCTATCAAGGTTAAGGTTCTTAGGGGTAACTTTGGCCTATGGTTGGATGAAAATATTGCTATATTTTCTATGGTTAAATGAGCATATCTATTATTTCTAACAATCCCCTCCTTGCAGATGATATGACCCAAATAATGTATTTGCTTCTGGTAAAATAATCACTTTTTGAACTTGGCATACAAATTATGCACCCTCAAAAACTGTAACACCATTCTCAAGTTTTTCACATCATTCTTGAGACTTAGAATATATCAAAATTTCATCCAAGAAGACACTGAAAAAATTGTCCAAGTAATTTATGAATACACCATTCATGAGGCAAATGAAGACAGTTGGTGCATTTGTTAACCCAAAGGGCACCACTGTGAACTCATAATGGTCATACCTTGTTATGAAATAAGTCTTGTTGATGTCTTCTTATTTAATTCTTACCTAATGGTAGCCTGACTCGAGATCAATCTTGGAGAATATATTTTCATTTTTCAGCTGATAAAAAATGTCATCTATCCTTGGAAAATTATACTTCTTCTTTATAGTTAGTTTGTTCAACTCCCTGAAATCTATAAAAAGTCTCAAGGTTCCATCCTTTTTCCTTACAAACAATAATGGGGCACCCCAAGGTGACACACTTGGGCATATATACCCCTTCCTCAAAAGTTCTTCAAGATGAATTTTCAATTCCTTCAGTTCAGGTGTACTCATCCTGTAAGGATTCTTAGATACTGGAGCTGCACCATGTATCAAATTAATAGAGAAGTCAATATCTCTTTTAGGTGGAAATATTGGTATCTCCTTGAATACATCTTCAAAATATTTCAGGACTGCGCAGTGTTCAATGTTTGACACCTTATCCCTAGGTGTCTCTTCCATCTGCGTGAAATTTGTTTTGACACCCTTTCATGTAACTATTCTTCATATGCAAAGCTTAAACTTCTCTGAAAATAATTACTCTGGGAATCCTTGTACTGTCCTTAAGTTTCCTTCCTCATCCAAGAAAGTAAATTCTTTGTTATAACAATCTAAGACAGCATGGTGTTTTTCCAACCAATCCATACCAATTAGACAGTCATAGGAACCTAAAGGTATAATATTCAACTCCGTGATGGTGTTCATTCCCTCCAGGCTCATTGGACATACCTTAATCATTTCACTAATCTTACTTTTATCTCTTGTGGCTAGTTGTACCATCCAAGGTTTTCCAAGCTTGCTTCTTGAAAAATGAAACCTTTCCACCAGCTTAGGATCTAGATAACTATGAATAGCTCCTGAATCAATTAAAATAACAATAGGATGATTATTTATCTTACCTTCAACTTCAATCATATGTGATTGAAACTCAAATTTCTTTTTGTCCAAGGCTGCATAAATCTTAGGTAAACTTCTTCCCATGTCCTCTACTCTTTCATCTTGTTGTGCATTGTGAGAATCTTCACTCTTTCACTCTCGCCCGTGAAATATCTATACATGTGATTTCCCTTACAACCTCAACATTGAATAGATTGTTGCATTGGTTCTTTCCCCAATGGCTCTGTCATTCTAGATTCTTTAGTAGCTGGTTGTTCCTGATAGTTATTTATGAAGAATGGTGGCTTAGCCCCCTTATTCCTTAGTTCCATATTACTTTTCTTCTTGTATTCCCAAGATCTCTGGTAATATGCTTTTCCTTTTTATTGATCATAAAGAAACTTATCCCTTCTTATAGTATCCTCCAATGTTTTGGGATCATCGTACTGTATTATGTCATTGATAAATGGTGGCAGTGCACTCAAATATCTTTGAATCTTAATTTTCTCATAATTGATGAAAGAAACATATTTCAGTAGTTCTAAAAACCTTCTTTCATACTCATCTATAGTCATACTCCCAAGCTTGAGTTCAAAGAACTCTTTCATTTTCTTGTCATATTACCTCTTATTCAAGTATTTCTTTTGAAAATGTCTCTTGAATTCTCTCCAGGTCACCTTCTTCTCATCAATGTGTTGTACCTACACATATTGGTCAACTGGAAAATAGTTGATAAATAACAATTCTACCCTCTACTAGTGAAGAGTAATTGTGTAACTGGAAATACTTTCTCATATTTAGCAGCCAAGTTTCTGCATCCTCATCCTTCTTATGCTCACCATAAAATGTAGGGGGTTTGATTTTATTCATTTTCCCTTGTAGTTCATCCACCCCAATCTTCTTAGGTTTCTTAACATGACTTGATCTACTACGAAATATCTTAATGGAATGTCTTGGAGAGTGATGGTGTTTTTTTCCAGCACTTATGCTACACACTGATATTCCCCTCTTATCATGGGAATTATAGCTTCCTGATCTGCTTGAATTAGTTTGATTATCCATTTTCTTCTCAATTCTATTCGATCTCTGCATCAACATAATGTTTAATTCTTCCTACAACTCTTTGGCTTTCATAAGCCTCTGATTGTCAAATTTATGACTCAGGACATCCCTCTGCAAGCTATTTATGGTTTCCATCAAGTTCATTCTTTATTCCTTACCTTCTCCATGTCCATTGGAATTTGTACCTTCATTAACCATATGGAGATACATTCCTATGTTCTCTTCTTCATGACTAAAAATACCATGCACATCTTCCATGATTCTCAACTTATATTGATCCTTCTTGATCTAATGTTTTTGGCTCTGCAAAGTATGGAGCCAACATAATTTGTTAGGCTAGACAATTTAATAAATCATGAAATGATGTATAACTATGTTTTCATACAACATCAGAATTATTTCTTCTGATTTCTTAGGAAATTAACTTCTCAATCAACTTTTCACGCACAATTATACTTCATATTTATCTTGCACAAGTTTACACACACAATATTAAAATTGTAGCACTTTCACCATGCACCATTATCCAGTGAATATTTTATTTCATGCACCAATATCTATTGAGCAAAACTCTTGTGTCACGCACCAATACTTTACGTGTATTACCAGCACTACACCACACTACTTCTTGTGGTTGGGGAACCAAATCCCTAGTGTGATTCTTCGACAAAGAATCTATTTTTTTCTTCATGGCCTATTCCCATTGAGGTTGACATTGGGCATATGAGTAGGTAATATGGTCATAATTTTCAAGTACATGAGTCATCAATGCCATGTTGGCATGCATGTTACTTTTGACTTCGATTTTGGAATCCTCGAGAAATATCACCAACATCAGGTCCAACATCTTTAATAGTCTTGGCATACCATCTAGGTAGACACAAAAGGGGTGAATTTTTGTTCACTGTACTATCCCTCGAGATGTTCTAGTTTTTTTGGAATGATTTTGAGGCACCCCATGGGCCAAGACTCAGGATGAATCTTAAGTCCATATTTGCAGTAAAATAATTGTGCAATATTTTGGGAAGTTTTTCCCTTTCCCTTTCTTAAATTTAAAGGACCTCAAACAGTCTCAGTTCAACTGATAAATGCTCTCAACTATCAGAGGAATTTTTCCATGAGTGTCTCAGATAATTGAGATTGAAAGGAGGATGAAATGGTGGATTAGAGGAAAAAAAAAATAAACATATAAAGCATTGTTAAAAATGAATCATGTAGCCTATAGAAATAGAACAACATGTCGAGAAATGAAGAATTCAACAGCTCTAACGGGTGTATACAAACCAATGAAACATGCCTCAAATAGATAACATATTCATACATCTAAATACATGGAGGAACCCTCTTAATATTGTTTAAATGCACAAAGAACTAACAATAAATGGTCATACATTAAGAGCAAATTACTTCTATATCATAAATAGACATCACACAGTAACATTGAACATGGAGAATGGTCTGTTGTCTAAGCTTTTACTAATCAATTATGATACAAGAAAATCAAGAAATGGGAGAAGATGCTTTACGAGAACACATATACAAGAGAATGAGGAATTACATAATGAAAATTAAACACAGGGGATGAATCTCTAGTTTCCTGTTGCATTTATCAATTGATTGTGCTCAAGGTTTCCATGGTCAAACAAATCTAGTTAGAAGAAACTATTTAACTCCCCAAAGTGTCGACCTTGACAATGGGTGCATATTGCTCCTTTTATCTTTATCACTCATGCTTGAAATTTCTTCTTTAAATCACTTTCATGTTCTTGAAATTGTTTCCATTATCTTGATTCTTGAGTGGTTTCCCCCTTGGTGAATTTGTAAAAATCACTTTCATTCGTCGAATTTATACTGTGTTGAGATCATGGAGTAGTTGGAGATTCGTAGGCCCAGATATCGATCATTCCCTATCCCTGAAAATATCCCTCTAATCATTTACCTCACTACAACAACTTGACATTAAAATTGCACAGGCATGAGACTCAATAGTTTTCATATCGATATCAACAATCAATTTCAACCATTGATATTTAAAAATAGAACTTTATGTCATTGGAAGATAGCCCCGACACTTGGTATATCTGTGATTGAGGCATTAATGATCAAGGAATAGTTGTGATCAAATATGGGCCATCTATCTTGCAATGAAAATGAGCCTTCCATCTTGGAACCGATCAAATTTGGGTTGTTTATATGTGGACTGATGAGCCTGACATGCCTTGAAAACAAAAAATAAAACTGGACCATTAATAGTAGCTGCCACATTTGGAGTGATTAGGGTATGGATTCCATCAAGACTCTAATGAGGGGAATCCAAGCTCAAATATCAGTTGTTGATCTAGAATTGCAAAGGAAGGTTCGACAATGCACAAGGGTCGTCGATCTAGTTCACCCAAGGACCCAGAATCAAGCTAAGGAAATAAAATTGACATGATGACATGACTGGGAGATGTGGCATATTTTCGCTGGCCTATGGTGGCGTTGATGTGGCAAAGGTGCATGACACGTGTCACTCAAATTTGATATTTTTATGTATGCGTGTGGCGGGTTCCACATGTCCACGTGGCAGCACCAGATTGGTTCTAGCAGTTCCCCATTGGCATGCCTAGTTTTCATATAATTTGCATTTCATTGGAAATGACATTTCATCGGCACAGTAACAAATTGTGTCAAGATATTTGATTTGTGTTTTACCGATGACGATATTCTTGTTGATCTCCCTCATTAATTGTTTGTCGACATGATGAGATTTGTCAATATGGTGCCACATATAGGATTGGATATGGACCATTAATCAAAGCTACCCATTTGGAGTGTTGAAGGATTAGGCTCGAAAGGGAATATGAATTAGGAACTATGATTACCATTGATCCATTGGAAGAACTAGGAACGCATGAGAGTCATCGATCTTGTTCGACCTCAAACACAAAAAATTGCTAAGTAAAAAATCTTCATGTTGACTCTAGCTTGGACTTGTGCTATAGCGGGAAAACCCCCCTATGGACTACACTAGGCTTCAACATGAAGACAGAGCTAACCGTATAAATTCTCCTACTTTTAACAACTACCCCAACAATACCCCACATTCATGCATAAAATACAAAGTATAAGGATCCGGTAACTCTACCTTAAACTCCACGTCCAGTGTCGATCCTTTTGTGTTCGGTTTTTCCTCGACTGCAAATATCCTCCCAAGGTCGACCTGCATTCACCAAAAGACAAACAAGAAACTACGAACATGCATATTATATATTAATTAGTGGGTTAGATGTCACAATAAAATGTAAATCAAACATGAAGATTGAACACATCATATGGCGGGACAGAAAAAGTACTTCTTTATATTAATCTCACAAAGTCACTTACAAATGAGATCGGTGACTGCTCCTAGAACTTGGTTCGGGCTCCTCTAACCAAGATCCAACTACTTCCAAGTATCTTTCTCCTCTCACAGTTCTCTCTAGGGAAATGGCATAGGATTATGAATGAGGAAAAAGGGCAAGAATAGGGAATTATGGCTCAAAACTGACAATGTGGCTGCAAATTCTTGGGGCAAGGGGGGAAAGTGAAATTGTAATTGTTTCATTGTTCTTATGCTTAGACTTTGAATGAGACCCCAACACCTCCTTTTCTATGACAAAAAGGATGGTTATTGGGTTGGGTGACGGGCTATAGGTGGTGGGATAGTTGGAAAACTACCCAATAGCCCGTAATCTCAACGAAGTCCTTGGAAATTTTTAATTTTTATGACTTTTGTAAGTATACACGGGTTGTAATGGTGCATCTAGTGTACATACATGAGTTGTAGTGGGGCATCAAGCATGTGTACGTGGGAATTAATGGTACACGGTGCATACATATTCAAAAATGTGGTTTTTAAGAAGATTTGCTCAATGATGGCTTGGAAAAAATAACAAGTAAGATGGCCTGATGTCAGGTATGCATGTATGGTGCAATTTAGGGTTATAAAAAATTCCCCCTAATGTGTGAGGTCAGAAGAGCATCTGAAGGACAAAATACATTACAAATTTTCACCAATGTACAAAGCAAGTGATCCCAGGACCAGAGTTCAGGAGGTGCCATCTGCAAAAATAATAATTATCTCACCAAGGAGGGCATACCCATGCTCGAGATGAAATAAATAACGACTGCCAATCAAATACACTGCAGATCCATGTCATATAACTATATAAAGTGTAGCCACAAGAAATACACAGTGGATCTACCTCTCAAAATCAAATATATACATGTATAGTATCCATCTTCAAGAAGCCAATGATGCTTGATGGCTAGAGATCAGGCCTTCAGAGCTCGAGCAACAAATTCAATATCTTCAAAACTTAGGTAGGAGTGTAATGTGAGAGTACAAATTCACTACCCAAAGGTCTTCAACGGCTCGTCGGGGAACAGACAAGAGGATCTCGGTGATCATGCAGAGAACTTCATTGATTTCAAACAAAGATTCGATTGGACTTTTTGGATGGACAGACATGAGGGAAAGAGAAAAACTACAGAGAGGCCAACTCAAGTTGAGTAAAACTTCACTTGGACAATAGCACGACAGATGATTATACTTAGGCAACATGACATTGACATAATTTCATGATGTAGGAGGCAACGAAAACTCTCCATGTGTTTGGAAGAATACCCAAATGGAGGAGGACATGGCTCTATGTAGCGAGAACAACTTCCTAAGGTCATATTAAATCCCAATTCTTGACGACAAATGAAAGGATGTGCTTTGTCCAAGGGTGACTCATTGTGTTTCCATAAAAAGAAAATACTTTTCCCGTCCTCTTTTTGGGGTATATTTGATTTTTTTTGTCTTTTTCAATAATTTTGGAAATCTTGAAAAGGTATAAAAGAATGCTACATTATAAAGGAGGAATGAGTGTCGCAAGCATACTAGTTCCAAGCGCAAGGAACACACTAATGCATAGAGCAAGGAGACATGTGCAGGGAAAGGACACTGGGGAAAATTTCTCCATGGGTCAACGTGTCAAGATGCAAAGGCAAAGTGTTACAAGGCTTGCGTATAAGGCATGCTTCAAAGGTTCATTTGAGAGAAACATGGAGTCGACATTAGGCCAAAGATAGAGAGATGAAAATGTGATTAATAAGACACAATGATAACGCCCTTCAATGTAATTTTAACAAGCCCAAAGAAGGTAAGCTCGGTGGTTTTTCATTTTTAGAGAGTCTAAAAAAGAGCAAAAGAAGACTCCACTAGGGTACCTTTTTCGCAGGTAGTCTAGTTGGTTCGAAAAAGGGGTAAACTAGCACCAAAAAGACATCTATTCAAAACCATTTTAACGAGTGTGACAAAGACAAGATCACTCGGCAATCTTTTCAATTTTAAGGAGTCTGAAAAAGAGCTTAAATATGGACTTGTTTCCTTTTTCTAAATTTAGTCTCCTTAGCCCAAAAAACTAAAATTTGTTGAGGAGAACTCTCTCAGCAGAATGAATCTCCTGAGGTGTACCTTTTTCCTCCTTAATCTACAGGCTGAAAAAAGGGGTAAAATCATGCCAGTAGATGTTTTTCTAAACCAATTAACGAGTGTGGAAGAACAAGTTCACCTAGCGATCTTTTCAATTTTAAGGAGTCTGAAAAGCGCTTAACTATGGACTCCATATAGTATGTTCTTCTGGAACATTTTAATGAGTGTGAATGAACAAGATGACTCGGATATCTTTTCAATTTTAGAGAGTCCGAAAAGAGCTTAACTATGGACTCCGTGGGGGTTACTTTTTCGTAAATTTAGTCCCTCTGGCCAGAAAAAGGGTTAAACTTATACCTGAGAATACTCTTCTAGCGAACCGAAGTTCCTAGAGCGTACCTTTTTTCGTAAAATTGACCATCTATACTGAAAAATGGGTAAACTACTGCTGGACAGACGTGCCTTCAAATTTTAGTTTGGCAAGCGTGAAGAACAACAAGATCGCTCGGCAATCTTTTCATGTTTATAGAGTCTAAAAAGGGCTTAAAAGAAGACTCCTTTTTTGGGAGTCCCGAGGGTGAGGTCAAGAGTGATGACATATCATACATATGAGGCTCAAACTCATAATAAAGACAAGAATAAAAAGACTCTCGAGCCTAAATTCATTAACGACGACATGGACACAAAAATGCAACCAGGATCTACCTAAGGAATCCATGGAGAGGTAGGATCTACCACTAAATTACAACACTTCTAAAGAATCAATGATGGTTTTGTTTCACAATTCGGTGGGATCGATCCTATGGCAAAGCGGAAAATACAACGAGATGCAAAAAGTGGAGGTGGAATCCTAACTTAAATGAAAAAGTTGGAAAAACGTCTTTTACCAAAGAATCTTTAAAAAGTGACCCATCTCCCAAAAAAAAATCCAAACCAAAAGTGAAGTGTATCGTAACATCCAATGAGAAACTCAAGAACCACGTTAAAATATTTTCAGCCAGAAAAAATGACAAAAGGGTCCAAAAAATGACAAAAAGGGGCCAAAAAGGTCTATAAATAGAAGTTGGCAACTCATTATCACCAATGTAATTTGACAATTGACCAAAAATCCAAAAACACCCCTTTTCTAAAAGAGTTGATTCTAGGAGCTTCAGAGGATGAAACGAACTTCCGCTCAGACCAAGTTAGTACAAATCAACCCCGCTTGCATTCCAATATTTCCTTTTTTCTTTTATTTTGGTTTTTTGGGGGGCGCGCACTCCTAAAAAAGGGTGGCCTTGCGTGTACATGATTTGTCCAAGGATATCCCACATATGCCCGTGGGCAAAAAAAAATATTCCCACGTGCATACATGACTGTTCCTAATACATCCCACGTACACCCTCAAGAACTTAGAAAAAAATGAAAATACAGGAGTTAACTCCCCTTTAGACTTGTCATTTTGCAGGATGTATGTCCATTGCAGAGAGAGAGAGCATGAAGACATTTATATGATGGTCGATGAGGACCCTGCAACTATAGCCGCATTGAGGCAATACGATTTGTGGAAGTTCTACCGGTGTCCATTCATGAGGGCGCAACCCAGGCTGTTGAATGCCTTGGTGGATTATTGGCACCATGACGCTGAGGAATTTATGCTTGAGGGGAAGTCATTGACTCCAACGACTGAAGACATATACTTCTTGACTGGCCTTTTCAGGAGAGGTGAACTAGTCAACTTGCGAGCTTTTTCCCCTGGGCCTCATAACATTGTCGAGTTTATAGGATTACATTGTGAGGCTGGCACTGAGAAAGTAGGTTCTCAGGTGCCAATAAACAAGATAACCAACCTATCACTGAAATTGATCATTCTACTTATTGGGCAGATCACTGGATCTGTGACCTTACATCAGGCCTCCCGGGTGCATATGAATTATGCAATGCAGTGCTTGAATGCACGAATATTTGACTAGAGAACGACCATGCTAGACTGCATGAAGAGACAACTCACCAAGTGTCGTGGGTGGAACAACAAGAACTTTGGATTTGGGACCATTCTGTGCTCATTATTCTTCTTCAAGAGTACCCAGTCTCAGTCAACAAGAGACAATGCAAGGGCATGAGGCCTCACTCCCAACAGTATGTAGATGGGAAACATTGTTGCCATGACAGGGGGGAGGAAGGACCATTGAGGCCTTTGACGATACATTTTTTGACTGGTGGGCACAACTGATTCTAGCGATAAAGGACTACCCCTACACTGGGATCAACTTTTCCAGGGACCCGGAGATGCCCATACCTCCCGGAGCAGAGCGAGGAGAGATAAGTGCATTTGTTTTTAATTTTTTGTTTATTTTTATATATATCATTTTTATGGGAATCAGAGTATCTAACAACTATGTATCCGTTTATGTACAGATCTAGGACCAGTGTGTCCAGCAGACTTCTCGAGGACTAAGAGGCATCCTTGACCAGAGGCAGTACCAGCCGCAGCAGCAATAGTAGCAGGGGGACCTCCAGCCAGAGAGGCTAAGAGAGTTTTGAGATGGGTGGAGCATAACCTCACCGTGCTCACTCACACAGTCCCTATGGCATAGATCGAGGATGTCCCACCATCAATGCAACCTCACATAGTTGGGGTGCTCCGGACCTAGGTCCAACTCTTCCTAAGTTTGGAAAATGTCGTGGTTCACTATGGCAGGGCCAACAGGCCTCGCCCTTATCTTAGGATGGACCACTTACGTGCCGAGAGAACCTTTTGTATATTTTTTAGCGCATAAATCCTGCGATGTATATTGGACATATTTTTAGGTGCTTGCACCCACCTATGTACTCTGAAAATTTTGATATATATGTGTGTGTGTGTGTGTGTGTGTGTGTGTATTTACATATTTTATGTCTTATGGGTTAGATTTATTTACAAATTTATTTACATGTGTATGTGTGTGCTTCTTCTTACGTGTGTGCAATATTCCAATCAAATACATGATTAGCTAGAGTATATGTGATTTGATTCAATCTCCTAGGAACATGGATATACGTAATGTAATCAAAGATTCGTTCTAAGAGACATACCCTAATGAATCATCGATGTAAAGTAGGATCATAAATGCAATAAACCCCATTTAACTGGGACACAACTAATTGTGGATCTAAGTAGACCTGCAGATGAGAGATACCATGCGACAAGGCGTCACGAAGAAACTTTGTTACTGCGTTGTATTCGGAAACATTCTTTGTGGCGTCACCTAAACAAATACCTCCAGAAGATAGCAACTAGCTCTAAGGTGTGAAGATCACCCAAACTACGGAAGCAAGCCTCTGAGTGTGTCGGCTAATGTTGTCCGTGAACCCAATGAACACCTTTGATTCACTTGAAATATACCACAGTGAAAAATATGACATCAAAAACTACACGTCCATAAACAAAAGACAAAAACTGAAATGTATAAGAACTATACATATGTACAAGAAGTCACCCAAGGCGACCCACCTACGAGTAATACTTCTTGAGGTAGAGCCCATTTCTAGGCTCTGCCAATTATTTCCCTTAGAAGTCAACCAAACGATAAGCGCCCTTATTTAATACTTCCTTCACGATGAAAGGTCTAAACCACATGGGTTTGAACTTGCCTGCCCCCAAGGGATCCTTATCTTGGTCATAGACCAAGACAAGGTCGCCTTCAGAGAAAATCCGAGGATGAACGAACCGATCATATTGACACTTGAATTTTTTCTTGTGAGCCTCGTTATCCAAGGTTGTATCACGATGTTTCTCATCTAGTTGCTCGAGATATAATAAGCGTTCCTCAAGCGGTGAAGTGTCTGGAAATAATTGTACTACCAACTTTAGAGATGGGATCTAACACTCTATTGGAAAGACTGCTTCTAGCCTATAAATGATTTGAAAAGGTGAGAAATCGGTTGCAGTCTTTACAGAAGTTCGGTAGGCCCACAATGCTGAGTACAACTTAAAATGCCAATTTGACTTGGCTGAATTGATCGTTCGTTGCAGAATAGTCTTGAGGGACTTATTCACAACTTCCACCTGACCATTCACTTGTGGGTAGTAGGGTGATGAATTCTCTTGCCTCAACCTAATATTTGATTTTAACTCGGACATCATTTTGTTCTGAAAGTGACTGCCATGGTCAGTGACAATCTCCCTCGGGATGTCGAACCTTGTTATTATCTGATTAAACAAAAAGAGATTTGTTTTCTCACCATCTTCTTTGAACGTTGGCATAGCTTCAACCCATTTAGTGAAGTAGTCTATTTCTACGATGATATAATGGTGCCACCTGGATGAAGGGTGGTGGCATGTAGTATAACCAATCCCCCACTTAGTGAAGGGGCCAACTGTAATGAAGATAAACATAGCAGTGGGGTGTGCCCTCATCTTCTGAGAGAATATCTGACATCGATGGCACTTCTTGACTGATTCAAGGCAATCCTTGATGAACTTCGACCAAAATTAACTAACTCATAGAATATTTTGGGTTGTTTCCAACCCAGACAAATGACCACCACATGCTCTAGTGTGGCAATCATTAAGAATGAGCTTCGCTTCTTAATGAATGAGGCACCGACGAAGAATGCAATCTACACCTCAACGATACAAAGTGTCCTCGAGTATGAGATAGTTTTTTTCTTGATGGCTTATACATTGATACTCATCACGAGAAGCAGAGGTGGAGAACTTCAAAGTTTGTAGATATACTATTATATCTCCATACCAGGGGTCCGAACATGAAATCATAAAAATATCTCCTTTAATCGGTGATTCTTCAGGCGTAACATCACCTGAATCGATCGAAAGTTCTGAGATAAGTTCTGTAAAGACCAATGACTTCTTAGATTTCGTAGAGACGAAATCCAAGTCGAATTCCTGGAGGATAACAATCCATCTATTGATCTTTCCGCCAATTACATGTCGTTTCAACACGTATTGGAATGGATTCACAACGGCAATGACAGTGGTCTTGTGGAACAGGATATAATGAAAAAACCACTGGACATCATGTACTGCTGCCAACACAAGCTTCTCGACATGGGAGTAATTGAGTTTTGTTCCAACCAGGCCTCAACTTAGGTAATAAATCACATTTTCTTCAATTAGATCGTCCTCTTGAGCCAAGACCATACCGATGGTTGACTCTGTCGCGGCCAAATACAATAAGAAATCTTTATTATAATTGGGTGGCCAAAGTAGAGGGGCAGACGTGAGGGAATGTTTCAATGCTTCGAATGAGAACTGAGCAGCTTCATACCAATGGAAAGGGATGTCCTTCTTCAGTAGATGCATAAACCCTTTAGTGATCTCGGCATAGTTTGTGATAAAATGTCGAAGAAAATTGGCTTTTCCCTCTAAAATCTAAAGCTGAAGAACTATGCACGGGGGAGAAAATTGAACTATCGCCTCAACCTTTAGAGGATCGACCATGATCCTTGTTGCCAAAACTATAAAAACTAAAATATGACATAACGTCATGCAAAAACTGCATTTGTTAGGATTCAAGTGAATCTTATAGTAGCGACATCACTCAAAGATAAGTCGGAGGTGCGTGGGATGATCAGCTCTCTTTCGAGATCGTGATGTTAAATCATCGAGATAGGCCTTGACTATGTTTTTGAGATCATGGAAAGCAAAATACATGGCCTGTTGAAAAGTGGCTCCAGTGTTCTTCAGGCCAAAAGGCATCTTCTGATAAGCAAATATACCCCATCGACAGATAAAAGTTGTTTTATGCTAGCCTTCGGGCTTAATCTAAATCTGATTGTATCCCGAAAAACCATCCATGAAAGAAAAGACCTCACTACCTACACACTCATCGACGATCTGGTCAATGAATGGGGTGGGGAAATTATCCTTTGGACAGGCCTTATTCAAATCGCGGAAGTCCGTACATGCGCGGATTGTTCCCTGCTTTTTGTTGACCGGAACATGATTTGACACCCATTGAGTCAATTGAACAGGATATATGAAACCAACTTTGAGTAGTTTCTCTACTTCATCCTTAATAGTTGTTGCTTTCCTAGGATTAATCAGAAAAAGTTTTTGCCGGACTGGCTTGGTGTCAGGGTAAGTCGTTATTTCATGTTTGACGATTCTTGGATCAATGCTTGGCATTTCCTTATAAGACCAGGAAAAAACGTCGTGGAATTATTTAAATAAATCAGTATATATTAGAATATCCTCGGGGGAGCAGTCTGCTCCAATGAAGACATTCTCCACGACGCCAGGGGTTCTAGATATATCGATAAGTATCGCTTTAGTGATGGTTTCCATATTACCTTCAACATAAACTATGTGCATAGCCAAACGATTGATAAGACAAGACCTATCACCAATCATAATCAATATGAATTCACCGGCCTCAATTCTTCCTAACTCCGGGAGAAAATAAAATCTATGATGGAGATCATCCTAGGGTTTGTCTAGACTAGTCAATGCCTCTATAATCACCTCATCAGAGGGCAACACCAAGTCTAAGGAATCGATAGTGGCGAGCAAACCTTGAGCCCAGGTAGGCTCGAAAACTAGATCTAACTCCTGTGCGAGAGTCAGATCGGGGTCAGCGGAAGCTTGCTGGACTACAGACTACAAAACCTCTGTTGCGGACAAAGTCATGGCCATGCCATGATGCTCTGTCCCTTCCATCATGGTCTATGGGGAAGGAAGAGTCCACGGATCATTAAAGTAAGTCGTACGGAATGACGACACTTAAAATATTTTAGCCTTAGGCTGGTCGAGGAAAATCGATATGAACTTGACATCATCGAACAGGGGCGAGTAATCGAAAGTACCCATAAAAGGTGGGCACAAACCAACCCCTATATTGATGATGTTGGGATGTGGATTATCAATCATTGGGACCGTGGATGCCCCCAATGAAGGGTCAATATGAGAGAGACAATTGATCAATAGACACAATCCAGCCCTCGTGTGGAAACAACAAGACCCGAAAAACTATGGCGACCCCTGCATGCATAGAATAGGTCCAACTCCTTCCTAACAAGATATTGTAGTCGAGAGGCGCATTGACCACTTCAACTTCGATGCACACGGTCTTTCCTCCTAACTACAAGGCAAAAGAAGGAATGATTCCATGTGGTCTAAATGAACGACCATCGAAAGAGGTGAGAAGAGTAGGTGACGGAGACAAAATGGGTTTGCCAATGCCCTTCCAACATGCCAACGACATCACGCATGTCAAGGCACCCTCATCAACCACCGTGCGAAAAATGTTTCGAGTAAAATATTTTGTAGTGTAAGCCACTACTATCCGAAATGCGATGTGGTATGGGAGACGATGTTTCAAGTCGGTCATATCAAGCATGATCATTCTCGGATTACAAGTCTCAAAAGATCCTAAGGTAGCTAACAGAGCCGTTCTTTGCAAAGGGAAACTCTGGAAGACCTCTAAAGAAGAAATTGTGAAAGGGGTTTGTGACAAATCCTCCACCACAGAGTAGTTCTGGGTGGCCCTCACGTTTGGATTGTGGGAATCTTTCTTCAACGCCCCTTTTGGGATGCATGTCATTGTTTCACCCAACATCTTCTCGATCTGGAGAGGAACAGATGGGTTTTTAGCTTCTTTACCCTTCTCATAAGTGTTTGGCATTCCGTAATTGTGTGTCCTAGTCGCTATATGGGTATCACCTTTCAACATATAAACATTTGAGGTCGAGGGATTACTAGACAACGAAGGGGGTCCCTGACTACCCCCATCCACATTTGCAAAGGTTTGAGTTAAATTTTTCCCATGTGGAAATGGGTTCGTTAACACAACAACCTCTTGTTACGCCAGTAAATTTTGGGCCTCCACAAGACGAGGGCATAGGTGAGTCAGATGGTCTTCTGTGCAAAGGTTACATGGATACTTGGACTTTCTTTTCTCTGTATTTCCCTCACCAACATTATTGGTGGGTTTTTTTATCCCCCTTACCCTTCTTTCGTTGTTTCTTCTTTCCGTCAGCCTGCTAGTTGGCCTTCGAGTTTGTCGATTGCACACTGTGTACATCAAACGTTTGAGTAGGGGGAGAAGCCAAACCATTGGTTTGGTTGGCCGCTGTCTATTGTATCGAAAACTATTGCAATTGATTCAACAACTAATAAGCGATCTTTGCTTGTGCTGAACCAATGATACCATCGACATGTGGTCTAGTTTTATGTCTAGTCCTATCAAGGATAGACCATGGCACATCTGGAAAAAATTTGTAAAGTAAACCAAACTGAGAGTATATAAGTTCAAGCTGTTGAGCTATCAGTATCACCTCTTCCTCGGAAAACACTCCTGATGTTGCAACGTCTTTGGATAACTGAGGTACCAAAGACTTAATGAACCACTTCGGTAGGAAAGTCGGTGGGACTGATACTTTTATCAAACTCTTCTGACGTTGCCATTCCTAGATGTGATCCAAGACATGATCATCCTTTGTTTTCTCAAAGTTAGCTAGCAATTCGGTGTCGGCATCGTATCTCATAGGTAATTGAAAATGGTTTAAAAAAACCATTGCCAATTCTCCAAAAGTAGAGTATCTTGAGCGGTCGATCTCGATGTACCATTTTGTGTCACTCCCGATAAGAGTGCGTTGAAACAGACGCAACTGGACGGAGTCATCTCTCAATGAGTTGGATGAGAACCATAGGTGAAAGGTGGTCACATGATCATCTGGGTCTTCGTTAGGCTTACCTTCGATCTTTGGAATGTCCAAAGGCAACTTGGTCGGCGGGTTGTTTAACAATATTGACAAGTCTAGCAATTGAAACATTTCCAGAAAAGGTAGCTTGAGTTGTTGAGTATGTATAGGAGGAAAGGATCCTGGAATTTGGTTGGCACCAGGTTGCTAAGAAAAGTTAGGCTATTGACCAGGTTTTTGGTAAAAATGATGGTCGTGGCCAGCGTATGGATAATGTGCTTGTTGATATGTCATCGACTGACTCATGTAATTGGACCTTGAGGGCTGGGAAGTGATTTCTCCTGATGTTGCGTTCCTAAGGTTCTGGAAAGGGTTTCCCCCTTCCGATCTGATGGGCATAGGTATTGATCCTTGTCTGGGGTTCCATTGGCCATGGAAGGGGTTTCCCCCGGTCGACATCCCTGACGAGGGGATTGATCCTTGCCATGGATTCTAGGATCCTTGAGAGGTGTCTTCCCCCTATGTAGGAATAGTACACTGCACAGGATTTTGTGATCCAAAACCAGGGTTGCCCCCGGTCGAGATGGAAGTTGACGAGAATGCCTTGTTACCAAATGTGTCAAACAAAGAGAATGAAAAAGAACCCACCAGTGTGGTGTTGGAAGAAAGTCCTTGACTACCTGCTCTGAACAAGTTTTAGTTCATGTTCGGCTAGGAAAGCTGCTAAGGAGAACCTCCTAGTGAGGGGGACGATGGAGGTATATGACTCCCACCATAAGGGAAAGCATTATAGGGGGTTGAGGTGCCCCCCATGGACCCTTGCAGAGGAGTGTTAGATCTCCCTACCACTAGACCCAGGGTATGTAGTGTGGAGTAGGACAAGACATAGCTCGTATCAAAGTCAGGCATCTTGTATGAAAATGGAGGGACTGTCGCACTCTAGGTGAATAGAGCAGTGATCGTCACCATAGACAGAATAATACCACTGCCTGAAGTAGAGGCAGTCGAGACCATGGTGGTCCTAACCGACGAAGGTGGGTTAGGAGGAGGAACGCCCCTTGTAGTGGCAGTTGTAGAGGGAGTGTGAGGACTCCCTGACGAAGTAGCATTGTTTGGTTCCATCATTGCTTGCAAGACTATTTGACGCTCCTGATGAGTTACCCTTGGATGGACAACTTGTACCACGACGGGTGTTGACAAGTTAGTGACTGGAGAGTTATATAGCCTGAGAGCTTCCACTCCAAGGTCAGAAATGGTAGGTTCCTCCGGATTTGAGATTTCTTCTCTCAGGGATGGCTTGGGTATAGTTTCTTGTGGCCCAGTCGCCTCAAATGACCCTTGCTAGTCAAGTATTCATCTTCACGATGGCGGGGGTGGCTCCAATTCAACCGGCATCGGGACCTAAAGCCTTCGCAACCGGTGGAGCTCTTGATCTTTCACTTTGTGAGAATATCAATGAAACACTAGGGATTTTACTAATGTTGAAAACCAACACTCATTAGAAATATTTCCTATGAGACAAAGCAATCAAACCACTAGCTAGTTGGAAGAACAATTACACCATCCAACACTAAAGAAACTTACCAGTGCAAGTGCGAATCAAATACGGAATCACCCTCCGGGTATACTCTGTAAAGCATGGTCCGATGTCTTTCCTAGGTACCGCAGTATACCCCCACAGTCACCTGTGTAAGTCACTAAAATAAAGGCAACTAGGTATCCAGCGCGCGAACAGTCACCAGGTGGGTATAGTCGACAGTCGGGTGGACCATAATGAGTAGGGTATCAAGCCTGAAACCTATCAAGGGTATTGAAATCAAGTGTTCCAGAAGATGACTCAGGACCTTGAACAGATTCGAGACCCATGAAGCTCTATGAAAAATGTGATCAACAGAATCCCATGACAAGTCCTTTATATGCATTCCCCACTACGCTTGGTCTGGCTTTGGAGGGGTTATCTCCACTACCTTTCTTCACGTGACCTCGTTTTTATCCCTTGTGTTAGAGGGGGGTCTCAGATATCCTCCACGTTTACTGGAATTTTTACACTCCCAAGCATAGACTTGTATGTTTGTTTTATAGCCTTGAAGAGTTTTCTCTCCAACCTAAATGAACGCTCTAGCCTAGACTAGTTGATGGACCCTACAAACATAAAGTCTTATAAATTTTAATTAAGCATTAATTTTAAGGGGTTTTTCTTAAGTCAAGGAAACAAAAATGAAACTATAGGTTCTTTTTAAGAGACGAAAGAGAAGAGCATTAAATGAAACTGAAAGAAAACTACCTCTTTTTTACAAATAAAGATTTTCAAATTTACACTCTTTAACCAACTTCTCGTAACTACTTTTTCTAAGATCTTTAAAAAGAAAAAACCCAAAACAAGATTTCGCTCGACTACGAGCTACTTAAGTGTTTTAAGAATTCAGTAAACAACTTAAGAAAGAACTATTTCTCCTTTTAGGCAAAGACAACTAACCTAACTACTTACCAAACAAAGAAATGATTTTTTTTTTTTTTATGCTTCAAAATAAGAAACTTGAAATAACTTATTTTTCTTTTCTTTTAAAGAAAGTGAAAGGGAAAAAGTGAAGACAAGACAAGACCAAAAACTGACTTCAGGTCTACTAAGGATCGCAAGGATTCACTGAAAATACTAGACAGACTGATAATAAAATACTCACTAACTCGTCTCAAACCCTTACTAAGAAAACAAAAGAAATCTTGATAAAGAAATAAGCTAACCGACGTCAAACCCAGGCTAAATACTTTAAAAACAGAGACCATGACTAGATAAAGAAAACCCCTTAAGAAGTATGACTTTCAAACAGGGAAGAGGTTGACTGCCTCTTCTTGAAAAAGACTTTCTTGACACAGGCATGCTACTGACACTTAAGAAGCCTTTGTATGTACGTGGGTTGTCCAAAGTTAGGGTGTGTATGTACATGTGAAGGACCACTGTAGGCCGTGTATACCTCTGTAACTTCTCAAAAATAAAACTAACAGTCAAATATGACAAGGTAGGGAGTACTGGTATGGTAGACCAGAATACCTCAAAGACACAACAACTTACAAAAAACTCAAAAAAGGTAATCAAAACCACTTAAAACACCCAAAACGATACCCCCTAAAAACCCTAGAGGCTTCCCCAGTATGGTCACCAATTCTACTATAGAGGGAAAACACCCCTATGGAATACACTAGGGTTCAATGTGTAGGCAGGGCTAACCATATAAAGTCTCCTACTTTTAACAACTACCCCGACAATACCCCAATTCATGCATAAAATACAAAGTATAAGGATCTGGTAATTGTTGTAGGAAAATCTCCCTGCGGACAGGTAGATTGCCTCAAAGAGCTTGACCCTAACTCTAAGATAGAAAATTCTTAACATGGACACTGACTTCCTTTCAAATCTATACAAACTAACACATGAGAAGGAAGGAGAACAGAAGTACCTCTTTATCGACGTTTGTCCCTGCACACTCCAAGTTGAGCTCTGATCCTTTGCTCCTCGTTGAGTCCTGTAGACAAACAAGATATGACCACTTCCTACTCTATTGATATTAGCTTGAAAACAGATCTATCTATCAATGATGAGTTCATGTAACATCAGACACAAACTAGAAAGAAACAGGCCAAGTGTGTCATATTAATGAGAATAACGACAGCAGTACTTACAATCGTAGATGCGAATGCGACAGATTCATCAAGTCCCCTTCGTCTAACCCTTGCTCGAAAGATCCACAACCTGGATGACAGTAGCTTCACTGATCACTCTTCTTTGGCTGACTGTGTGTTTCCTATGAGATCATAGTTTTCATGCTATAAATTCTTCCCCCTTTTCACCATCATAAAGCTTGCTTATTTAGGTTAAGAGGAGCTTAAACTCTTGAGTTATCTTTAGAACAAGTTGAGGAACTTCCTCCTTATATCAGGGATCCCCTGATGGAACCAAGAATTAAAATGCAACTGCCTTCTAAACTTGAAATATCTTCCCCTTATTCTCCTCAACGGGCCAACTACTGCCTCATATTAGGCAACGCTCCCTAGGAAGCTTGAGGGAAGCGCCAGCACTCCAAAGTTGGATAACGCTCCTTCAGAGGGGCAGACAAGCGTTATAACGCTCCCTGATGCCTTATAGAGGAGCTCCAGCGCTCCTAAGGCTGATGTAGGGGAGCGCTCACCCTCAAAACCTTTGTTTAAGAGCTCTTCTCAGGTGATAAGAGTTCCTTGACTTCAGTTAACAGTTCCCCTTCTCCAAATCAAGTGTATGAGATGTTTTAAGTGCCTCCTTAGTGTCGTCATTATGGAATTATGCTTGAACAATGTTTGCGACACTTGTGAACAACTTGCGACACTTGCGAAAGTTGTAAGGAAGATGTGACACTTACGACAATTGAGAGGAACATGCGACACTTATCCAGTTGAGTAATTTTGATGTGTAACAGATTTCCCCCCAAAGTATGAAGTTAGAAGATGCAAACTAATAACTGAAATTCTTTGTAGACATTCAAGCAAGGGTATAGACTCAGAGAACCTGATGGAAGATACACACAAACATCCAACAAATATCATGACATATTTCAAAACCCAAGGCAGGCATACCTATGCTTGGGTGATCAAGACTTGCAAGATATGGCCGCCATAAAATACACTGCGGATCCATAATTGTATTGATAAGAAGGTATAGCACTGAAGATACAACATGGATCTATACTCTGATGACTTGGAATGATCGTAGCCACGAAGAATATACAGTGGATATACGAGATGACAAGACATAGCCACGACCAATACAAAGTGGATCTATGTAACAGTGTATGTGTTATTTATCCAATAGAAACTCCTTCGCAGCCTGGGAAAAGAATATATCAAAGTGGTTACTCAACCCAGGGTCTTCTTACCAATCTCAATGTGGTACAATTATAACCATGTGAAAAGATTTCCTGATGTCGAACATGGAAGAAACTACTTGATTACCGGTCAATGGTGTGAACCGTTAACAAGTGGGAGGGAAATCACCATTAATGTCAATGATTCCCAAGGTACCCTAGTACATTCCAGCGAATGTGAATAGATGAGCTGAGGTTGAACATCCGTGGAATCATTCAATCAGAGGTCAATGATGTAAACCTACTGTCGAATGTGAGGAGGCCTTCCATTGAGGCATGCAGGTCCCAAAGAACTAACTAGTTTCTAAGTCTAATTCCCGGATAATGTGTTGAAGTCGATAGGAATAGACTCATCAAGGGAGGGCCTTGATATATCCCCCATCAACGACATGAAACAGACATAGATATGTAATTGGTGGATCAAATGGACATGGACTGACACAAGTTTTGAGGCAGGATATTTGGGATGGATAACTCCAGAGGCGGATACTTCCCTTGAACATTGAGGCACAACAGCAAAACATGACGTGGACCAACACTTATGCAGTGGATACGGTGACTTGCGTCGGGTGACCCAAAGGAGTGAAAGTGTTAAGGTCCTAACCCACACATAGGTAGATCAATGTATTTGGATGTAATAAAGGTCAATATTAATAAGACCTTTCAATAAAATAGAATAAGGCAGATGTAAGAAGACCTAATAGAAGCTTCCGCTTCTAGAAGGATCTT
>ML852705.1:40625-52737 GCA_009831015.1 Picea engelmannii | reverse complement strand
TTATTGTAATAGGACCAAATCCCCTTTTGCGGATTGGTCAAAAGACAATTGTAATAGGCAGAATAAGAAGTCGGCCCCAGCAGATATTAAAGAAGCCCAGAAATATAATAAAGGTGGGTTTACCCACCCAATTTGAGAAGTCGGCCCTGCCAGTGAAGAGACACTTCACACGTGCCAAACTTGTATAAATAAAGGAGGCTAGCACCTCACTTAGACACAACTCACTTGCTCATTTGAGAGACAGGTTCAGATCTGCTACCGGAGAAGAAGGAGAGAGAGAGTGGCACATATCTAGGAGAGGACTTTCTGTATTGGCATAAGAGATCTCTTGGCATTGTATTGGTCATCTATATTAAGGAAGTTTTGCTGGGTTTTCTTCCCCTAGAGGGTTTCCCAGGATAAATGATGTGTCTCTTGTGATTGTGTATTTCTCAGTGATCTTGGATTATGCTATTGTTATCTAATGAAATGCAAACATCTATAATAATGGCTTAAACATTTACATAAGGTACGTTGTTTTGACACTTCATATTGAGTGATAATGTCAATGTTTTGGGCATGAAAATGGTGATCATGGGTTGAATTAGATAATGAATCATGATGCTTTGAATTCATACTTTTTTCCTTGTTTCACCTTGGTGGTCATCATCATTTCCTAGTCAAGTGTTGTCTCTCTTGGGAAAAGTTGTACTACTGGGGGGCCTTAATAAGGGTAACATGTCCATATCCCTTGCCATACATAACATATTTCAACTGTCCTTTCTCTGTTGTCCTTTCTTTTGGGTTGGTTGTCACATGTATCCCCAAAAGGTTCATGCTTCATAACCCCATGAGAAGAAGGGGCTTGAATGCCCAAGGTTGATGCAACTTTATAAAAAACGATATAGAAAGAGCAAAATCTCTAATTCAAAATGCAAGGCAAAGGAACAAACAAGAAAAACAAAGTCTAAAAACCAAGAAATAAAGTGAAGCATGAGCTCTACCCCCTTGCTAAGAGGCCATCACTCCAATTCCTATGCAATGAATGCATACTTAACAAAAGGACTTAGCAAATGCAAGTCAAAAGCCAAAAGAGGTTGAAGCAATAAAGATAAAGGAAAACATTGGTTTGGAAAGATAGTGCCGAGGAAAGGGTAACTCATTGCCTAAGTGCTCCCTCTACAAAGGCACTCATGTGGATGCATATTTTATGTGACCTTGCATGTCAATGACATCCACCTATGAAGTAAACCCCAAACCATGCCACATACCATTTCCCATACTCCTTGATGGGTTCCTTTGGACATACTTCTTATCCTGGATACCGACACACCTAAAGGCTAATAGGAGGTAATAATGATCCTCCCATACCTAAACTTGGCAAATTGTATAACTTTGTAAGCTAGTGTGAAGTTTGAAGAGGATACTTAATGAGATCTATCTAATGACTTTTGCATTGACATGACTCACTTTATATGTTGTGTTTGAAGTGTGTACCTTACCTCCGATCTTCATGGTGCATTGGACTACATGAGCCCCTCCTTGAATGGTGGATTGCACATAGCCACATGCTTGATTGACACTTGGATCCTTTGGAGGATATTGAGGGGCTACTAGCACACTTTCATGGAGGTCGTCCTCACCACTTGAGAGAGGTCGTTCCACACTTCTAGGAAGACGTTGAGCCTTTTGATGACATGGCTCCCTTGACAAGACACCCTAGCACACATGGGGTATGATGTGACTCCTTTTGATGATGGGACATTGCATGTTGATGATGTTTTGACACCTCTTGATGGGACGTTGCACCTTTTGAGGGGATGTTGGGCTTCTTGATGATGATATGGCACATTTTGATGAGACGTCACACCTTTTGGGGACATGACACACCACTTGGAGATGAAATGTTGCACCCTTTCATGGCAATGTTTCACTTTTGGAGCCCCTACACCTCATCTTTGAGTGAGCCATCCATGTTTTCATGCCACACATGTGAGTTTGAGAGCACATTTATGAGGGATGATTTGATGTTTGATCTACTTTACTTCATCTTGGAGGCATCGTTGGGGGTCTTAGTGATCTATCCACTCATGTATCTTATATATTTTATGTATTGTTGCCTTATCTCTAGGGTTTGTGAGAGATAAAGACATTATTTTATGTTTCTGGGGCTTCTATTGTGTGAGAAGGGTGCTAGATCTCTCATATAAATAAGAGAAGCACTTCTCAATTGTAAATCCTTGTTACTTGTGGAGATACATCACCAGTACTACTTGTCTTCTACAACATTCTCTCTTATGAAAAATGCTATGGATGGCTAGTTAGAGTGACTTTTTGGAGATGTGCTTGTGGATGCTTTGGTACTTCATGGATGTTCATTGCTAGAGTTTTGATGGATGAAAGATTTCTTGAGTAATTGGTCTCTTGTTATCTTGTGGTTTTGTTTATGAATGCATTTAAGTGTAATGTTGCTTCTCTAGTGTTGGTTGAGCATTCTCTTGGATGTTTCTTGAACAAGCCCTTATTAAAGCTCTTGGAAGGTTACTAGTGAGGAACCTTCCCTTGAATTGTCTTTGAATATCTAATGAACAACCTCTAGATATCATCCTAGATCCACTCACATCTCTTCAAAGGAGTCCTTAATTGATCCCATATGTCTAAAATTATAATAGGTACTAGTCACTCTCTCAATAGTCAATCATTAAAATATGAATTTTACTCTATTTTTACTGTTTTAGGGTTAGATTAGGATTTTATAACAACAAATATTTGTTTTCAGCCATAAAGAACCTAGGCGTTTTGACTTTTATGCATGTTGTTGACCAAATAAACGTCTTTAAACCCTAGTTTACATTGCTGATTTATTATAACATCCTTATAGGGCTGGACATCTAGGGTTTTAGGGCTGTTATGAATAAAACCCTAGTTTAATTCATGGTTTATCTCTCTTGTTTCATTGGTTTATTACTTGTTAAAGGGCTGATTTTATTGCCGCTGTAAATTGATATCTTTCCTTCTAGTTTTACAACAACCTTTAGCTTTTTCTTCTTTTGTAGTGTTTGGGGATCCTCTTGAGCCTTAATTTGACTTGGAAAAGCTCCTAGGTTGACCTTGTTATCGCACAATTTGTACTTTGATAAAAGGAAAGGTAGAAAGAGAGCAAATTGGCGTAACTTGAGGGTATCCTATCACTGTCACCTCAATAGGATTCCTTTTTCTCTTTAGGGTGGTAGGCCCAGGGGAGACGTCCCTGGTGACCTGGGGGTTTGAGAAGGCAAAGTCAAAATGGCTAAATAAAGATCCCCTCTTAGAAGTCACCACCGATCAGAAAGTCCCAGTTTTATAACCAATGAAATGATAATATGTCAAAGTGTACCTACTCGGAACAAAGCAACAAGAAACTATATATATTTGCAAGTACACTTGCTAGTTAGCACTTCATAAAACCATAAACTTTCTCAATAAGAGCAATTGGCTAATAATGATGAAGTAACCAGAAAATTATAACAACAATATTTATAAGGCAATACTTCACATTAAATGCCTTGAAATAGATTTTATGGGAATTTTGTGGGAATCATATTGAAAGGATTCTGATCTTCTTTTATGGGAATTTTGTGTTGTATAATGTTGGTATGACAAGATTTTAGGTCTTCATAGCTCCATGCAAAAACATCTATAAATTCTTTGAATAATTCAATGTATTTCTGTTTTTGAGCAGGAGGTAAATATTTTGACAGTTGAATCATTTTTTGTTCCTTTTTAGTTCCTATGTTACAGTCCTCAACTTCTTTTCCAGTGGGTTCAATTTTTGGTTTTTTAGCTACATCATCAAAATCAAACAATTCTTCCAATGGGACTAATCCTCTAGGCAGAATATTATCCTTTAATTGCAAAAAATCTAGATTTTCTTGTTTTTCATCTATCTTATTTACATTTTCTTTTTCATCATCACTATCTACATCAATATTTGCACATTCAAACTCATTCTTGGATTGCAGAAAATCATCAATCTGTTCATCATTTCCAAAAACTTGCCAATACCTGATATTGTCTGGGACAACAGGTCTGCACTTCACTTCAACTGTATACTGGCGATTAGGATGAAATGATATCTTGCAAGTGGTTGCTGAGGTAGCCAGACCATCAACAAGTATGTTTTGGCCTCTGGGAATCACATGTAGATCATATTCATTAAAGCACTACAAGAAATCTAGAACAACATTTCTGTAGGCCCTCAGTCTTGGGTGTTTAGCAGAGTCCTCACCTTTGATCTGTTTTATTATAAGTTTATAATCGCTCCATATTGAAATTCTCTTAGCAGCAAGCTTTTTTAACAATTTCAAACCAAGCATTAAAGCTTCATACTCAGCTATATTATTGGTACACTGAAAATTCAATTTGTAGGAATGACTTTCTGTATATCTTGCTTTTGAATTTGAAACCCACACTCCAGCTCCAGATCCTTCCTTACTGACAACACCATCAAAGTCTAAACTCCACAGAGGTTCTGTTGGTTCATCAGATTGTATCATCACTATTTTGTCTTCTTCAGGGGCTGTTTTGTTTTTCTCCAAGTTATAAACATCATCCTCCAAGTTTGCAATTCGTCTTTCCATGTCTCCATCATTATATAAAATAAAAGAGTCAAGGTCAGAATGAACAGAGTGTAAGGGGTAGTTATGTGGTTTCTCTTGACTGCTGACCATGTATTTCATCAGTGTTTCCCTGTATATTCTCCTCTGCTGACCAAATAATGGGATGGTGGCATAAGACATGTCCAGTTGTAGGGTACCCTGTAATTTGGCTCCCCATGAGCGAGACAGTAACATGCCATACTTTGGATTTATCTCTGCAACAACAATGTCCATTACCATGCTTTTGGCTGGGATTTGTGTTAAAGTAACACACAAATCTTTGATTAGACCTATGCATTTAACTTTACTTTAATCAAAAGAATATAAATCCTTGTAAGGTCTAGTGATATCAAGTCCCAATTTCTCCACAACGGCCTTAGGCATAAGGTTGTGAGAAACACTGGAGTCTAGCATGGTATTGTGCAAAGTGTTGTCATGAATATTTAAACTCACATAAAAAGGAGGTACAACACCACTTTCAGATTTTCCATCAACTTCAGGCCCAAATAACAACTCTGGTTGATCATCAACAATGTTTACTGTGTCTGTTCTGATTCCTACCTCTATGTTTAGAGCTTTGATCACCTGTGATCTGTAAGCATTCTTGTTCATTAATTTTGTTAGAGGAATAGGTATTTTGAGTTTAGCCAATTCACTTTCCAGGCTGAATGAGGTTGGATTTTTATTCTGACTAGGGAGATCTGTTTTCTCAATAACATTCTTCTGTGAAGTATCTCTGGGCTGGCTGGTGGAAGGAACATCAGTTTGAGCTTTTTTCGATATAGAGTCAGATACTCTTTTTGTTGGGACCTCTGAATTTTTCTTTGGAGGGCTATCGGGAACTTTCTTGGCAGGTGTATCTGCTTTCTTTTTAAAGTCAAAAGCTTTCTTGGTTGGATTATCATTAGACTTTTTACTTCCTAAGTTATATTGTCTATGAACTTCCATTATTGCATTTTCAAAAGCTTGTTGTTCTGATTCTTCCTCATCAACTTCAGTTTGCGACAAAAGGAAAAGATCTTGTTCTTCTTGAGTAAGAAAAATAGAATCATTATCATTTATTCCCATAAGATTAATGTGAACATCATCAAGTCCCTCAATTGTTTCTTCCCCTTCACCAACATAATTTTCTTGAAAAGGTGGCCTAATCTGTTGATCAAGGCCTCTATGTTCTCTTTGTTCTCTAGGTTCTCTTTGTCTAATCTGGGGAGGATTTCTCCTGAAATTAGGATTTCTGATTTGAGGACCAAGTTGATTTTCTCTTGGTGGGTTCCTATCAGTGATTTCTAATCTTTCCATAGTTTTGACTAAGGAGTCTATTTTTGCATCAGTAGTGGAAGTGGATGGTTCATCTTTGATAGTTACTCTCCTTTCTGTTCTCTGTCTAGCTCTCTTAGCCAACAGATTTGCCTCTACACTCACAACACATTTTTGCATTTCTTCCAAAGTTACATGCTTTCTTTCTCTCAATTGATAAGACATGTCAGCATCAAAACCTTTAGGGAATTTGATCAAAGCTAAGCCTTGAGGAGGTTGAATGTTTGTTGGAATTGCATTATAAAGATTGTTAAATTGAGTGCAATAATCCTGTACACTTTCCCCTTGGTTTCTTTTTATACTTTCATATTTAGATAATATTTGAAGTGGATTTTTCTTTACTTCCCATCTATTGAGAAACGACCGGTGAAAGGCAGTAATGTCATTAATGCTAGCAGCTGGTAAGTTTTTGAACCATTTTTCCACTTCACCAATTAAACTTTGGGCAAACAACCTCATTTTGACATTTTCCTCATCTACTTCTTGCAGGTCAAAGAAGTCATTCATCTTGTCAACATGCTGTTGTGTAGTTATACTTCCAGTGCTATCAAACTGAGGAATTCTAGTTTGATAATCCTGGGGCATATTATGTAAGGGAGTGACCAAAACAAGGGGAGCATATCTTGCTGCCATGATGAGTGGAGGAGGTTGGATAGCAGGAACACCTGTGGCAGGCTGGATGGTAACCTGTATAATTGCTGGAGAAGTGGTGGAAGATGTGGAAGAGGCAGGGCTGGAAGATATAGAATGAGTCAATTGAGGAATGATAGAAGAGGCAGAGATGGATAGGGTAGAAAGTTCAACAAACTGTTGGATGTAAGCTTCATGCAAAGCTTGATCAAGGTCTGAGGCTAGATCTTGTAACTTTTCAAAATCTTGTAGGATTTGCTGATCAAAATCTGATCCGAGAGAGTGTCTTTCAGGTGTACTAGGTTGTAGGATAGTTTGATCTAAAACTGTGTCACCCACAAAGCTATCAGATTTGGTTCTGAAAAGGCTATGTTCAAAAGGTAGATCAAACTGAATGTCTTGGATTTTGACAAACTTCTCTGGAAGAGAGGTGGCCCTAGGAGGAGGACTACTACTCCCTTGACTTTCCTTTGTACTTCTTTTTCTAATTAATTTTTCAGGATTATCTACTACTTTTACAGGTTCTCGATCAGGGTGAGATCTGGTCTGAATTCTTTTTGGAGCCAGAACTTAAACTTTTAGAAACCTAATTAGTTATTTATAAATTTTAACAAGCTCTGAACATTTATCTCTTGAAATTTAGATCTTTGATTGTTCAGAAATAAAGTTTTCTTATTTAGGGAAGACAATTCATAAAGTTGGAAAATTTGTTTAGTTCCCCAATATGGTCGCCACTATGTTATCACTCTGTAATTTCCAGAGGTTGTATAAAGGTAGAAGAAATTGATAGAGGTAACTATCAAAACCACTTTTGAAACTGGGATCTAGCCCTACCAGCTTCAAAGAGGGATCTCTTTGTATGATTTAGATTTGTTTAAGTTTAAATGTTAGGCTAGTTATGACAGTTCGAATTTGTTTGTTTGTTTGTAATAATTGGCTGAAAGAATGCTTAATTTTCCATTGGGTTATGGGCTCTGTATTTAAAGATAAGGATCAAATTCAGATTTATATAAGGTTTTCTTCACGGGGCAGGGTAGTGAAACTGTTGGATCTATTCAGATTTAAATGGGATGAATAAGAGAGAAAAAGGAGGGAGAGTCCACTCAACAGAGGAGCAATTAAGAATTCCTTCACTCAGTTTCAGATGAAAACATATAGATCATTAAAAAGCCAGATACAAAGTATACAAGATAAACTCTGTTTTATTGAATTTGTTTTAATGATTAGAATTTGAAATACATGAAATGACTACAGAGAAAACATTTAACAAAGATAGAAAGACATCACCAACAATCTGACACAAGAATCCTGTGAACAAGCCTTTTTATTACTGGTTGATCCTTTGAAAAAATTACACAATAACTCCTGGGTGCAAAAATCAACCCTCAATACTTCGAAGGAAGAAGTATTTATAAAATTATTTACATCAGATCTTGTCATAAATGACTAGGATATTATGGAGGAAATATCTAACTAATTAGATCTCAAATTACAAAAATATCTAATGAGTGCTCCTTTGTTTGACTCTGAGTTCTGAAATGACACCAAATGGGTCATAAGACCATGTGGAACTTTGAGTGAAATTCATTTGTTTCAAGAGGTTATATGCCTCTTCTCTTGCTGATCTGTTGTTGCAGATGAAAGGACCAATCTGAGTTTTGATCCTTAGTTGTTGTTTCTTCTTGACTGCAACAAAATGGATGTCATCTGAATTCACCATCTGTCTAATGTACTCTAGTGCAAATATCCTCACAGGGAGGTATTTGGGCAATCTATAAGGTAGCAACGCATATCCATACACTCTTATCTCTGTGTGGTTTTGGTATAAATACCAATCCCCTGTCTTAGCTAGATTTGAGAGATGAAGGATTCTTTGAATTTCTTCATTGATCCTTGGCTCTGTGTTGTTGTTCAAAATGCAAACAACTGGATGATAGAATTGGTTTATGAAGTCCTTGAAGCTGAATTTAGTTGAATTTTTCCTCACTAGTGAGGTCCATGATGTCACTGACTGTGGGTTTCCTTCCTAGTTTAATTTCTGAAGAGCACATGTAAACCTTTTTGACTAAAAAAACAAGAACAAATATACCAGGACTGAGGAATATCTGAACATTCCTTCTGTTGAAAACCTGAAAAGCTGATCATGTATGTTATCATCCAAAAATTGACTCAAATCAAATTGAATTGTGGCTCTTTCTTCTGTGGAAAAAATGGATAAAAAAACTAAGATAGGCTCATCTACCCATTCATCTGAGAAGTATCCTAATAGGTAACAAAGAATGGAAATGATCTGGTTGGCCCTGACAGAGAAGATGGAGGATGGATAGGGGGGATTTTTCTTGGGCAATTGAGCATCTTTTGGCAAAAGAATCTCAAAAATCTGGGCTCTTTGGGGAAGGTGAGCTTTTGGTATAGGTCGTTCAGGGCTTCGATAGAAAACGTGATTGCAGGGTCGTTTTTTGGGATTTGCAGCATTTGGTCAATGGATTCGGGGGTAATTGTGAACAGGGTTTCGCCAGATGAGGAAACGATGGCCCTTTGGCTGGACAAATAACGTGCTTGGCATTTCAGGGCGAATTCGGGGAAATGGTAGGTTTGAGGGAACATATACAGAGGCAAATTGGACTCTTAGAGTCCAATTTTGTCGCTCTGATCTAGGAAGATATCTATTAGTCAAGAGTGTAATTCGAAGAAGTTGAATTCACACCTCGGCTATGTGATCTTGTAATTCTTATCTGCGAGGGGGATGTGATCCAGGTCGATAGGAGGGGGAAGAATTGGGTTCTTAGACGTTTCAACGGATTTGGCTTTGGGGGCCATGATTAATAGAGCTGTAAGGTGGATTAATGGTGGACTGTAATTATACGGGTGAATTTGCGCTTGTTGACGGTGAGCAGTTGTGGTAGTTTGCTTGAAAGCTTGCTTTGGTGCTATGTCCACAGTGTCTGCATCGACAAATAGTGTTATAGGGTGAAGAAATGGGGTTTTACAGCGCAATGGAGGTGTCCGTTATGGCGTGGGGTGATGTCGGGGCAGTTAACGGTCACGGGGAGCGAATTGATTGGTTAACGGGTATGTGGGATGTGACATACGACAGGTGGGAGTGGGGTACGGTGGCAGAGTGATGTGAGCGGTATTGGGTAGTGGTTTGGCAGGATTTCGGAGGGTGGGGGGTAGGTGGTAAGTGGATTTGAGTGGGGGGGGGGTGTCCGAAATGCTGTGAGAGCGCCACGTTAGGTGGGGCCAATGCGAGGGAAACCACTTTTCCAGACCCCCCCCACCGTGAAAGGCAGAAAGGTCGGGGGGGTCCGAAATGCTCTGAGGATCGTCGATCTGGGCGTTGCTGGATGTCGCCGCTGATAACTTGTACAACAATTAGTCGCTATACGACAAAAAGTCTTATCCGTTAGAAAACTTAGGATAAAAATATACAATGGGTAGCTCTAAGCTTACCTTTTCCACTTTTACACCATGGTCATATTTTCCTAAGCTAGAAATACCAAATTTAATCAAACAAAGGGTATTTTAACAATCCCTTTCAACTTTTATTGAGATAAAAACACTAACCTATCAACTAACTTAGGCATCTAATCATATTAATCCAGCTTAGACTGTTGGATTAATTATTAATCTAACCTAACTAATTTGGCCAAGATTAGACTGTTTGACCAAACTTATTCACTAACCTATCTTATTTGGCCAAGATTAAACTATTTGACCAAACTTATTCACTAACCTATCAACATAAATTCCAAAAGTTTGATCATGATTATACAATATGATTTAAACCAAATTTATTTTTCATGGGGTTTTATATTTTCTCTTTTTTATTTTTATTTTGTCTTTATTTATTTTTATACCCTCTTTTCATTTTTTCTATTTTTTTCTTTTCTTTTTGTAAATCATTTGCAGAATAAAATATTATTTACACTGATGTCTTTCTATCTTTGTTAAATGTTTTCTCTGTAATCATTTCATGTATTTCAAATTCTAATCATTAAAATAAAGTCAATAGAACAAAATTTATCTTGTATACTTTGTATCTGGTTTTTTAATGATCTATATGTTTTCATCTGAAATTGAGTGAAGAAATTCTTAACTGCTTCTCTGCTGAGTGGACTCTCCCTCCTTGTTCTCTCTTATTCATCCCATTTAAATCTGAATAGATCCAATAGTTTTACTACTTTGCCCTGTGAAGAAAACCTTATATAAATCTGAATCTGATCCTTATCTTTAAATACAGACCCCATAGCCCAATGGAAAATTAAGCATTCTTTCAACCAATTATTACAAAGAAACAAACAAATTTGAACTGTCATAACTAGCCTAACATTTAAACTTAAACAAATCTAAATCATACAGAGAGATCCCTCTCTGAAGCTGGCAAGGCTAGATCCCAGTTTCAAAAGTGGTTTTGATAGTTACCTCTGTCAATTTCTTCTACCCTTATACAACCTCTGGAAATTACAGAGTGATAACAACACCCACAAAGAAGAATAAAATATTCTAATTAATTGTTGAGTTTAAATGAGGTTCCTAAACTCACTCATAAGACTCCTATATAATGAGGGGAGAGATTGTGACAAATCTCATCATGTCATTATGGAGTTAGCATAAGTGAGAGTGCACTTGTGCTAGGAGCTTGGAAACTTAAGCAAGATAAATTTTCCAATTGTGGCAAATCTGACCTAGGGTTTCAAGGAGGATTTTCTGTTTCAGTTTCAACCAAGGAAGGCTTCTTTTCCAGCCAAGAGATGGCACACATGTGAGGAAGATGGGAAGAAACAACCGCAGGTGTGAAGAGGAGAGCTGAGCTGCACGTGTGAAACATGCCGCACATGTGAGGGAGACGACTCGCACGTGTGAGTAGAACTGTATGGACAATTTGTATAGTTCATACAGTCACACGTGTGATAGGCTACACGTATGCAAGAGCAAGTACAGTCCACACGTGCGAGTTTTTGGGCAGAGCAGCAGGTTCGTACCACTGACGTTAGCAATCGTATGGTTGACGTTAGTGTTGAATTTTAATGCTTAGCTCATGCACATGTGGTTTATTTCAATTTAGCATGTACTTGAACCATAAACAATGCAACAATACCATATACAATCGCTGCAGTAACCAAGATCACAAGAAGAATAACCATGCACAAGAACACAAGAGTTTATCCTGGGAAAACCCTTCTTAATCAAGGGAAAAACCCAACAATCCTTTGCTATAGAGTCAAGAGAAGATCCCCCACACCATAAACCCTAGAGCACACAAGAGGGTGCTTCTATGACCAAGAAAACTTGCGCCTCAGAGAAGTGCGCACTTCATCCCTAAAAGTAGGCGTTGAGTTTGAGGGCCTAAATGAAGGTTTTTCGAGATCGAGGTTCTCAATGATAGCCGAAGGCATAGTTGAGCCCCCAAAATGAATCTCCTCGACGATACCTTTCAAACGAGCTATCACACGCCTAAAACGGAGATCGTATGCAAAAGTTACGACCCCGGGAAGTTGATGTACTAACTTACCCAAACGGGGCCCACATGACTTTTGGCGCTTCAT